>JAFBJQ010000333.1:73866-179344 GCA_016785345.1 Trinectes maculatus | reverse complement strand
ATACTGTATACTGTACATATATAGGCAATATAGTCAAATGCTAAGGGCACGCTGGCCTCCAGGGGGCACCACAAAATCAGGAAAAAAAATCACCTTAAATATAATTATATTAAAACTATAACTCTTAAAATGGAACGCAATGCCAAAAAAATACTACTACAAATGATAATACCAATAAGTCCACCCTGCCCCCCTCCTCCGGCTGATCGGTATCTGCTCACTCTCTGTGGGGGGGGGGGGGGCCCCCCTGGGGGGGGGGGGGGGGGGGTGACTTTATTGAACAGTGTCCCTGTCAGTGATACAATTCAGAGTGTAATTTATTATGCTGCTGGTTATACTGACTTAACTAACTCGTGCTAGCACGCGCTAACATTAAGGGCATCTGTTTTATGGTTCATACTGTAATTTTTCATTCTGCTGATTATAATAACTTAGCTATCTTACGCTAGCTCGCATTACCATTAGCATGCTACCAGGTTTGGATGCATGCTCAGCATAGCTTTCAGCATTCACACTTTTTCTAGTTATCTGTTGTATTTACAGCTGGCTAGCTAACGTTTTCCCTACTTTTAATTGTCAATCAAAATTATATTCAGTTTCTTTTGTAAGCATATGTAGATCACTGATGGAGGGCTCGCCATGTAAACTCTCTGGGCACATTGGGTAGGGCTGCCTCTGCTGTAGGACACAGCTGTGTGATTGATGCAAAAGGTGAACACACCAAATATTCAAATTACAAGTGGATCAAAACAGTTCCTCTGATATGTGTTGTGCTGAACACTGAACAAATCCAAACGGCAACAGCTGACAGCAATAAAAGGAGTGGTTGTGATGTGAAGACGAGCATCTTGTTGTTTGTCCCTGTGCATCAGCATTCCCAGAATGTGCAGTGTCCTGAATATTAAACACGGTTGGATTTCTATGGCAGTTTAAAGACTAAATAAGCAAGGCCACATGGATGTAAATAAAAGCACAGCTTTTATTGTGAAGGCAGAGGCATCCCTCTTTGATGTGGTCGCAACTGCAAGCTTGATGCATCTCTCTCTCTCTCTCTCTCTCTCTCTCTCCCTCTCTCTCTCTCTCTCTTTCTCTCTCTCTCTCTCCTCTCTACCTCTCTACCTCTCTCTACCCACCGTCATCCAGCCGCTGCCTCTTCAGGAAGGAAGCTGCCTGGTTACGGGAGAGAAAAGCTGATTAAAAAACAACACTTAGAAAACAGAATTAAAAGCATAAAGCTGTTTTTTTTTTAATTATGAGGGTACTGTATGTTTCTCCATGGAAGAGAGTGGAATGAGAGCCAGTAAGTGACAGTCTGTGGAAGTGTGTGTTCGTGACAGAGAGAGTGTGTGTGCGTGTGTGTCGGACTCCCACTCAGTGATGTAAAACGTGAAGGTGGATTTTGGCATGTGGAGGAGCAGGTGAAAGGTAAGACTCAGCACACTGCACTGACACTATACATCAACTGCTTTATAGTTTGGGATGTGTGTGTGTGGTGGTGGGGGGTAACTCTGTCTGATGATGTATCAGTGTATATCTCTATGCAAAACTCACTATAACTGGCTGCTAATGAAAAAGACATAGACACTTGGCTTCATCAGCAGAGTGGAGACGTAGTCTCTTTATGTGTGCGCACAAGGTGTGAGGCTTATGGTGACGGGTGCAACACAGTCAATGAATAAACAAGAGAAGTGGTGAGGTCCCCATGAGGTCTGTGCTGGTGACTGGAGCTAAAAGCTTTGCCTCAGTTAGGAGAGGGATGGAGGGGTGTTGGAAATGTGCTGCATTCGCTGTGTGAGTTTGGGTGGATGACGACCCCCCCACCCCCCCCACCCCCAGCACCAAATCACTGCGGGATTAAAAGATAATCAGTTAAGTATTATGAAATGAGATTTCAGAAATGAAAAGGGCGAGAATAAATGTGAAAAAAGAAAAAGCGCATCCGGGGTTACGGTGACGCCTGTGGATGTGACGGTGATTTCTCTTCCCTGAAGCTTCATGCAGCGACGAGATTGCATCTGTGCAGTGGGTGACACGATGACACCAACTCACTTGACAAGGTGGATGTGAACACCCCACCTGAGCGGCACAGCAGGGAGGACACATGTAGGAAGTTGGAGGCTGGCACTCTGCTGAGAGTCAAAGTGGCCCTGCAGCACAGAGAACTGTCTTTTTGCTTTTTTTTTTATCCCCAGAGTGTTCTCTAAAAGCCTGCGGGGGTTTCATATATATATATATATATATATATATATATATATACACACACACACACACACACACACACACACACACACACACATATATACCGTATATATATCCTCACCTTATACTCATTAGTTTCCAGACCTTAAGTATGAGATGTAGGACTGAATTAGAAATGAGTTATTCTCGAGCCAGGGGACTCGGCTACTGTCTCTTGTCTGTCTTCTGTGGGCATTAATTGACTGTGGCATTGCCACGGTAATTGGGTGCAAATTTAATCTGGTTGGTCTTATCTCTATAATGGCGAGCAGAGATCAAGGGAAATGGGCAGAAGTGCATTTGCAAGGCACATCTAAAAATAAAAAAGGAGCAACGGGGAACAATAGTCTTGTGAGATCTGTCAAATATTACATTACTCTGACAGGATTCTTACATCGCGTGGCCATAAATTAGGAATGGAAAAGTCGGTTTCCCACAAGTTTCCTTGTGACAAATGAATTCAGGTGCCGGCACCTCAGGATTCCGACAACTGCCACCCCGGCTGTCTCTAAGCAAGAAGGATGCTAATGGAGGGGAGAGAGAGATAGAGGGAGGATACAGCCGTTACCGCTGCAAGACAGGGAGAGCGAGAATGTGCGTCTGAGAGAGGGAGTGTGTGTGGGCGTGTGTGTGTGTGTGTGCGTGTGTGAGGCGTTTCCATGGCAACCTGTCAGGGGTGTGTTTGGTCCCCCGAGACGGTGAGGAACGGAGGGGAGGAGAGAGAGGGGAGAGGAGAGGAGAAAACTATCCCTCGTTAGGGCTGAGAGAGGGGGATGGGGAAGGAGATAATGGAGGGAAGAGTTGAAGGTGCGACTGCACCCCTCCCTCCATCCACCCCTCCACCTATTGTTTGTTTTTCTCCTTCCTGTGCTGTTTTCTCCTCGTAGGCTTCCTTCTTACTTCCCTCACACCACCTCCTCTCTTCATTTGGAAGTAAATGTGTGTGTGTGTGTGTGTGTGTGTGTGTGTGTGTGTGTGTGTGTGTCATGTGGGAGGGTTTCACACTTGTTACATGTAGAAGGTGCATGTTGCATGTTTCTGACAAACAGGTCTTCGTTCCCCGTATCTTTAATGGCATCGCTGATAACCTCGACCTCCACTGCCTCAGCAGCTGAGGGACAAAGAGCTGCACTGGTCATCCCTCTCCATCTGAGAGAACTAATGAGTTATCATTCCACCCCTGTAGCTGCACACAAACCAGCTGGTTGCTTCTTGGCAGTGTTATTCCCCTCAGATGGAGCCGCGTGTGTGAAAAAGCTTTGAGAGTGTCATGGATTTATCTGTGTTTAGCTCTGTGTTAACTCTGACAGTTTGGTTTAATGGTACTGTTATGGCCTTAATGCTGTTTGGCTATTACCTCTCAACTCAAACGCTGAGGGTAATGGCCGTGAGTATAGCTCACTCAAAGCCACACACACACACACACACACACACACACACACACACACACACACACACACACACACACACACCACACACACACACACACACACACACACACACACACACAGCGAACTTAAGCGAAACAGAAGAGTTTAGATATTAATACAAATTCAGTTGAACTCATATGGTGTTTATTCCTAATATTGATCATTACTGTAAGGACCTATGCCATACACAACAAGTGTTATATTATTATTATTATTATTATTATTATTATTATTATTATTATTATTATTATTATTGTTATTATTATTATTATTATTATTATTATCATCATCATTATTATTATTATTATTATTATTATTATTATTATTATTATTATTAAATGCACCATCACATGGAAGATGATGTATATTCCCTTGTCTAATTGCATAAATACACATATTTCAACATATTACCGCGTAGTGTATTGTTGTACGTTTTTCGTTTGTACGTTTTTTCCCCCTTGAACCAGCAACAGTCAGAGGGCAGATGGTATATCCCTCTCTCGTACGCTCGGGATGCAGGATAAAAGAATATGGTGGAAAGAAAGCAAGGTGTGTCACGCTGACATGTTGCTGAGCAGTACAACAAAGCAGCAGTCCAAATCACCTTCATGCTGCAGCTACTGCAAGATCACTGCTGTAATATACAGTATGTAGATCATCTATCTGTCAGACACCCAGTCAACTGTGATCATCAAAGTATAAATCACAACATGTGTTCACCTGAACTGAGGCTTAGTGTGTTTGCTTCTTTTGCTCTCAGGCATTTATTTTGGTCTCAGACAAACTCATCCTTTTTATATTAGTGCTGCACACTAATGACAGTCATTGTGCTACAAACACCCATTATAATGCCAGTAAAACAGCAGCTGGCTGCTGATCCCAATACTAATGCAAGGAGAAGGCATAGTCACAAACACAACATGAACTGTTTGATAATGATCTTCCTTCTTTTGTTTCCTGCAACTAATGAACAAAATGTTCAGCGGCTCCGTCTCTCGTCCCACACGCTGCACCAGAAAAAGCATCTGATTCTAACTTGGTCGCCAGCAGGTTTCAAAGGAAAATATTCTGAAATCATGTAAATACTAAGTTAGTTGTAGAAGTGAAAGTTGCATGATCATTAATGATATATACAGTGGTATACATTGCAGTTTTGTGCTTTGCAGTGCATTGTATTCAGATTCAGCAACTGAATCTGAATAAACAGGAGACGGAAAAGAATAAAAAATAAAAAAAACCTCAAGGATCCGTGTTGAACTTTTGCTCAACTTACTTGCTGTCCTTAAAGCAACCTTCTAAAAATATACTGTACGTCATGCAGAGTGTTGAGGGCAGCACGAACGCAGAAGACAAAGAGCTTTACTGTCATCCTGTCACAGAAAGGCATTTTCTCTGACTCATCTTTAGAATGATTTGACCTCAAGGGTGACATTTCATACACATACACACATACACACACACACACACATATATACACACATTATACATTACATTACATTTTATCCAAATCGACTTACAATAAGTGGTTTGGATACTAAGTGAACAAACTTCCCCCTCCTATAATACATCATTCAAATAAAACTGATCCTGTGAGGTGCATTATGTATGCAGGGGGCAGTATGCATGCAGCTCCGCGGGTTCCTGTGCAAAGGAGGAAATAGCATCAACAAGTGGAGCCAAAAGACAAGTTCTCCTCATGCTGAATTACAAAGATTGAACAAAGTGCTTCAACCGCCGGGAGCTGACGTTTAGCTGAAATAAGAGCGCTCTGAGTGGATTCTCAAAATAGTCCCAAAAACAGGGTGCATCTCAGGTTTCCGATGGCAGGTGCTCTGGAATGAGAGGAAAGACTCGATCGTGCTGCATCATGGGATAAAATGATGAAAGTCAGCATGGCAGCCAGTAATCTCTGTGCTATGGCTCTGAATGCTGATATGGCCACAGTGAAGTGAACAGGACAGTGAAGGCCCATCCCAGAAGTTGCCTCTCACCACATTAGTAATGCAGCAAGTTGAAGTGCTCGTTGTTATTGGAGATGAATCTTCAGTTTGACGGGAAGACAGGGTTAGTCTGCGAGGCCCTTTGCCGGGGTGCGATTAGCATTGCAGATGCCAGATTCTGTAGGCGTCAGTTTCAACAAACTCAAGGTTCCCCTGTCTCCAGTGCATGATTAAAATGTAACCGTGGTGCGTGGGAAATTCACAAGAGCAGAATTATGCTGCGGCACTCAAAGAGCCTATTTTTCGTTCAGGTGTTTCACACCACCTCCTGCACGCACTCCATCGCTCCGTCTCTGGCACATAAATACACTCAAGGGCTCGACCCATATTGGATCAGAGCCAAAACCGGATCAAAGCTGCCAACAGCCATTGTTTTCTGCAGATATTAATTTGACACCTAAAATGAATGTGGCAGAGCGAAGGAGGTCATTTCTCACGCTATGAGAGGTATGAACTGTCCCTGGTGGGAAAAGGAAACGACTCGAGCAACATGCTCTCAAACTCTTGAAAACAATGATCGAAGAACAATCACAACCATCTGTAGAGCAACAACAATAATAATAATAATAATAATAAATGATTACAATGATCCAACAGTAACAATAATGTAAACAGTAATAAAGATAAACATAGTCTCATAATCATAATATCTATATCATGATCATCATAAAAATATCAGAATGCGTATGTTTACGTAATCCATCTGAATGAAATCAATAGACGTTAAGGTCCTCCCACATGGTATTGATCAATATCTAAGTATGTGTGTGTATGCGTGTGTGCATGCACATTAATATGCCACACATGGTGTCATTAAGACCGTGTCCACTCTGTGCTGCTGCAGGCGTAGGCTACATGGCATTAATAGCTAATCAGGTGATTTGTTGCCTGACGGAGAGGCAGTGTGTTCACAGTGCATTTCATTCCAGTGGCGGCAGCAGAACACATACCGTGGTGGA
This sequence comes from Trinectes maculatus, assembly GCA_016785345.1. Lineage (NCBI taxonomy): Eukaryota > Metazoa > Chordata > Actinopteri > Pleuronectiformes > Achiridae > Trinectes > Trinectes maculatus. The sequence goes on along the minus strand of JAFBJQ010000333.1, from coordinate 172,717 downwards.
GTTGCTCTGACGACTGACTGCAAACACCTTTGAGGTGCTGAGAGCCAAACTGTTTTTAAGCGCCCGTCGCTCTCGCTGCTATGTATAAACATGCTCCGCTCTCAGCAGTGTCAAGAGCACATAATGGCACACGTCCTCCCAATTGAGAGATGAGAAAGGGATGCAACAGGCAGGTCTCTGGAGGACACGCTCCTGCAGGGAGACACCGGTGCAATGGGGGGAAAAGGCTTTCAGCTCAGTGTAGTTCTCAGGTTAGTGTGAGCTTCAGATCCTCACCTCCTTGTACCCAGAGGACGACTGCTGGTTCCTCTGAAGTCTATTCCTGGATGATTTAAAATCCATGTGTGAAAGGAGCTGGGTGTCCTGTCTTTAATCAGTACACTCACTAACCCAGCAGTGTCGATTCAGGAAAATCTCTCCTCCTTTAAATTACATTTTCTAAATCTCAGCCAGCCACTGTTTGCTAATGTCGGTACCACCCTCCAGGATAATTGGACCCCCCACCCTCAAGTGCATAGTTATTCCCAAATGACCGCAGGTCTGACCTGATTATCCGGCCCGACACACTGTAATGTGAGGACATATAATGTTACCCATTATGTCCTATTGTCCACAGTCTCAGATTTAGAATGTCAGAGTGTGGAAAGTCATGTGAGCAAAGATATACATGAACCAATAAGATTGAACCTGCTTCACCCACTGGAGAACAGAGCACATAAATGTTTAAATTGCATGACATCCTCATATACAGTATAACAGTGATGTCATTTCTGATGATCACACGTCTACACTCCTTCGAGCAGTAGCTACTCCCTGGTCAAGCCACTTCTCTATATAATATAATATAATATAATATAATATAATATAATATAATATAATATAATATAATATAATATAATATAATATAATATAATATAATATAATATAATAACATTTGTTGTGTGCATTCTTATAAAAGATTTTTGAAAATCTGTTGAAAATGTTTTGATTTTCAAAATATAGTCTACACCAAGAGTTTTCTGTGTGGTTAAAAAACGCTGATATGGTCAATCGATGTTGATCCAATTGATTGTTCAAACAGCAGTTGTAAGTGATAATGGATTTTTGTCAAAGGTGCAGGGATGCTATTAATCTTTGCATCGACATTTTACATCAAAACGTCAAAATCTTTCCTTGATTCCATGGTCTGTGACAGTCGCGTTCAGCTGGGTCTGGCTGCCAGCACATGTGACAGGTGAGCAAATAAATATGACACAAGCTGAGAATCAGATGTGATGTGAGTTGATGTCAGACTAGCAGCCGGCCCACCCGTCCTCCCCCTCATCCCTGTCCTGTTTGGTGTTTACTGCAACAGTGAGGTGCGGAACCCTGTATCTCCAGGAGATCTGCCTGCATCTGGCCCATATTCTATGATTAGCTCCCCTGACATCTCTCCCTACATCTCTGCTACTGCAAATTTACTTTCGTCACACATACCGTACAGGAGAGCAAAATGGATTACGCACGGTGCAGGTGATAGAAATGAAAGCCCTGAGGTGTTTAAGAAGCTAAAAGAGAAGGTGAAAAAAAAATGACAGAAATGACTGAATTGGATAACGGAGCTGAAATGATGCCAGGAGTCAATAGGGGGAGGAGAGGTGGGGGCAGAGTGATAAATAAATGAAAGTGAGAGCAGTGGTAGGTAAGTTGGAGCAACAGCTAAATGAGATGTTTGGACTCAAGAGCATCATGTGCATACAGATCAAATCTATTTCAATCTTTCAGAGCAACATACAAGATCAGTACTGATTGTGTTACTGTATCATGGGCAGTAGTTTGTGCGGTGGATCTCTGATGTGTTTGGAGATATATCAATAAATGCACAGTGAAAGTAAGTCACTGCCCTGTGAAGTAAAGGATGAGGCAACAACCACGCCGCGGTTGCTAACATGCAATGTCAACTTATTATTATTACGAGCAAAATAAAACTTTAGTCGAAACCGATACTACACGCGCTCGGCTCCCTGGTGCACGCGGGGCGTAATAAATGGCGCCAGGTGATAGGCGAACACAAATCACACTGATTCCCTGCCATCATATGCACGGTAATAAAACCAGCCGCTGATTGCCTGTCATGTATGATAGAGGGAACCAGACTGGCCGCTCCCTCACCGTTCACAGCAAATATTGCTGCGGTGTCAAACGGAAACCAGCGCGGCTTCTCTCACCTCAGTGACAGGATGCAGGACGGCGCCGCTGGAGCCATCAGTAATGGAACAAATACAATCAGCCGGCGCTGGTACAAACAGGGTGTTTGTCGGGGGGGGGGGGCCGCGGTTTCAGGGAACATCTGCTATACTTCAGTAACAAGCCTGTCAATATGATCGGCCCGGAGAGCTGCAGTCTTAATGCACTAACCCCATCATCATTATAAAGCACTTCAAAGAACACCGAGGCCATTAAAGCCGGTTTTCCAGGTTTCCAGTGGTGGAGCCTCAGGCCTCTCAGCTGTCCTGCTGCTGTGTGGAGGCCAGCACCTGGCTGATCCTCTCTCTGGGGACACACTGCTCGCCTTTGGGGACACAGCTTCAGTGGCTCCTTTATGCTCAGCAGATTGCACACGCAGAGCTTCTACTTAGTCGTAACTATTCTGACTTACTTTACTTACAGATATGGAACTGAACAACTAATGGTTGTTTGGTGTAAATATGCTGTGCATCAGTGAAATCATTTCATACATGCATATGTTCAGAGTGATGGTTTGGAACAGGTGAGGGATATAGGGCTTGAGGTGCTGCTGCACAGATCCGCTGTGGTCTTCATCATGTGTGCAGAGGACTCCAGGCGAGAACCATCTGAAGATTGTCCTCAGCATCTGGCATTGTTTTGATTCCCCGGGGGAAATGAGTGAATGACTGAAGAGTTCATTAATTGGACCTGGAATCTTTTAAATCACGATGGAGGGAGACTGTCAGTGACTCAGAAGAGTCTGTGTGTGTCTGTGCTGTGTTTGCCATTTGTCTCGCAGTTGTTGTGACTGGTGATATTTTTAGTTCAGTGGAACTCTGCCTGCTGCTGCAGGTACGATTTTCAGAGGATGTTGAGTTACTGTTTAAACTGAGATAAAAAAAAAAAAAAACAGCGAGCGAGTGGTTAAATGTTGCAAGGGGGATAAATAAAAAAAAAGAAAATAAATTCTGTGACTTGGAAAACTGCAACAAAAACCTTGTAGTGCTGGCCACAGAGGGGAATTCATTTTTAATGATTTGAAATGTGAAGTTTACTGGTTGTGAACATCCAGCAACATAAAGAATGAAAATATATATATATATATATAATTTAAAACTATATTCAACTCGACTAACAGTGAAACAAGACAAGAGGATCAAAACGGAATATTCAGAGCACATATCAAACACCTAAACATGAGACAAGAACCTGGGATGTTCCATTCCCACAGCTGACGGGTTCATACATAAACGGCGCTGAACGCAGCTTTCACACTCGCGCTGTGAATTTTGAGGCATTTTCTGGTTCGGCTTGCCAAAATAAAGGGAGCATTTTCTGGAACGCGGTATGATGACAAGCCAGCTGGCAACGGCAGTGTAACAAATGGGAGCGTTTCATTGTGTAAGTCAAACTGTCTGAGTGTTTGGTGAGTGAGTGTTTGGTCGTACAGAACAGTCATTACAGATCTGTCTGTTAGTGAGGAGTCCACATACCACGTCCACTTCCCTAATCTTACACAGTGTGCAGAACATGCCGTATGCATGGCCTTAAAACAGGAAGTAAACAGTGCAGGTTTACAGGCGTCACTTAAAAAGTCTACTTTTTTATATTATTCCAAGAAATGCATGAGAATTTCATGCAACATGTCCATTCACCACCTCCTCAATGTAATACACAGCTTTTTCCCAATGAGTCCCTTGTGCGTGCATGTAATCCATGTGTGTATGTGTGTACTGCTGACTGCTGGCCCCATCTATTTGTAGTTGCAGATGTGTCTGGAAACACTCTGTTGATCTTCGATGTAAAGGAGCGTTATCAATGGAACAGACCAATCAGAACCAGATACAGCCAGTCAGTTCAATCGGTAAACAGGCTACACCGTGAAACCATTTGTTTGACTGGAATTAAACAGTAGCAGTATGACACAAGGATGAGTGTAAATAAATGTACACCAGACTAAATGTGGGTCTGTTGGTTCGACATGATGAGGACTAAAACTAAAACGAACTCCCCCACCCCCACCCCCACTCCCCCGGTGGTCCTTCTGTGGATAGCAGGCTTCTCTCTGCTCGGTCTGGAGACACGGTTGCTCGGTACGTTGCCATGGGATTCATTCCAGCAGAGTGATCGCTGCAGTATTTTACTTAAGCAGAAATCTGCTGCTTCACTTTAATTTTCCCCAAGTTCTCGGAGTAGCTTTAAATTTCACCAGCATTCACATTCGCAGCATTACGCCGAATGTCATTTCTCTTTTGCATGAAGTCATTTCTCTTGTGAGAAACTGTAATTTGCCCTTTTTGTTCCACCCGGGGTCTCGGCATCTTCACACTTACATACTGTAAGTGTCCCACATTCATTTCCCAAAATGCCTTTTGACTTCTTGCAGAGGTAGGGCATGATGATCATAAAGGCGTTGAGCAGGGACTGTAACAGTGCTGCAAGGGAAGCAAAATATTCTTACGCAGGAAAAAAGACACATGGTGTCCTGTTCTGGGAAATGCACCAGCTGCAGATTGAAATCTACATTCTGACCTACTGCCACACACAGCCATCAGGACATGGCCTGCTGAGCTGCAAAATCTTAAAGGAAATGAATTGAGCAATTTGTTGTTTATTGGTCTCTAAAAGGTAAAAATACTATTTCTGCGAGCAGCTAAGTGCTTGTAACGTTTCCGGCCATTTATCAGTTTTAATGGATCATTAAAGGAGAGGGTGCACTCAGTGGGCCAAGACGTGTGCTAAGTGCACTCAGCAGTGCTGCATGGACACTGTCTGGATCACTGAGCTGAGGCATATACACGGGTGATAAGTTGCGAAGCCGCTCATCCCTCCAGGTTTTTATTATTTACCCGATTTTTCATAACAAAAAATTTGGTTGAGGAATCAATGTTCATTTCCAAGTGCGTTTTACTGAGCTCATGAGGGATAAAAAGAGAAAAAGAATATTCAGTGTATAAATATAAATTATTACAGTACCCTGTTATTTTCACTATTTCTTTACAATATTAAATAGATAAATAAAGAAACAAACACACCTTATTTTATTTATTTAAGTACTAAATATGACATAACATAACTAACCCAACTGATTTTATCTAAAGAAAATATACAGTGAGGGAACACACAGCAACAGTCCCTCAGTGCTTCCCAGTGACGACAGAGGGGGCGTATTCCTCATAAACGTCTCCGGTAGCTGGAGCAGCTGCCACTGTTTACTCTGCCTCTCTGTCTTTCACTGATAGAAAATAGATGAAGCGCTAATGGATGCGTGCCACCACGAGTTCTCCATCCTATGTACGACACAGGCGTTTCTACAGAGGCCTCTTGGTCCTCAGCTTCTCCGTATTGATTTTCTGGCATATGCCTGGTTTTCTTGAATGGTACAATTTGTAAGATTAATAATGTTGAGTCCGCAGAGAGGGAAAAAAAACGCAGGACCTTTCATTGCCAGGAAGACGTCAAGTGAAATGATCCTTGTCAGCTAAACGCTCTTTAAAGCAGCTTCCCCTGGAGATGAGCTTTTTAGGATCCCAGTCATTGAGGTGACGAGAGGAAGTGAAACGCTGCTTAAACATATAATAGATCTTATCCAAACCCCAACCTCCCTTCCAGCAGAGAGACGGTCTGAAGCGTTGTCACTGTGCGCTGGGAGAAGTTCCTCCTCTCACTTCCTCACACAGCTTTCAAGTGCATATCAGACTGTGCATAATGTTGTGGAATATGTATGAATGCATGTGAGCCGGGGATTTCAGAGCGGTTAGTGAACATTTAACTGGTCCAAACCAGCTCCATCTCCTGGAAGGGCTCCAGAGCTGCCTGTGTCTGGCTGTGTTTACAGGCAGCTCATTATGAAGCCGGCAGAAAAGGCAGGTAATATCCTGCGAATGCAGTTACAGTCGGTGTGTGTCTGTGTGTGCGTGTGTCTGTGTGTGTGTGGATGTGCACTTTGCTGTAAACAAATTTCGGTGTCAGTCGCAGGGGGCCCCAGGCGTCTGTCACAGCTCGAGTTAGAAACCCACAAACAGCGCAGTGCAGCCAGAGCTCTTATTGCACTCAGAGGCTCGTCTAAGTCCGACGCCCAGCAGGGGCCCCTCATCCCCTAATGAGGAGTGAGTCTGTATGTGAAGCTGAACGACAGGAAATTAATGAAAAGCAAAGGTAATTATCTGTTGCTCAGTCCGCTAATTCACCCACTGCAGCATCTTCGTGGGGATTTGCTGCTCTCTGCTCTCTCTTCGATCTCATTGTGAAGTAAAGAACTTTATTTTGTACAAAAGTTCTAAGAAGGTTGGCCGGTGCTGTTTCACTCGGGGGTCATGTTGGGCTCCGAGGAGAAATTGTTCCACCATTTTATTTACTAAAAGATGCAGAATGTCTGCATGGAGCAAAGAGGTGAAGCCCTCAGGCTGCGGGGTTCATATGAAATGCTGTGGTTCATAACACTGTGTCCTGGGCTTTAAATATTAGTGTGGCTGCAGCAGTACGAGACCCGAAACGGCAGCTTCTCTGACTCAGTGCCTCTAACTGTGTCATTGTCTCAATAACAATAGCAGCCTGAGTTGGTGGCTATTGTCGTCATAAGGCCACCACCGTGACAACACAATGGATAAATCATTAATCTGAAAGAGCAAGTGAGTTAATTTTTACTTAAATTATATTCCAAAGTAAAACTGTAAACTGTAAAAGTAGTAGAGTGATTTATTTACTAGGGACGGTGGCTTTGTGTAGCTTGCAGGGGTGAAGTTTGTGGTACAGCGAGGTAGCTTTGTGTTTTGTGTTACAGTCGTAGCAGAAAGAGACAATTTGACCTGCGCAATGTGAAATTGTCGAAATGATTTAAATGTACAAAACGTAGAAACATGCATCTTACACACACACACACACACACACACACACACACACACACACACACACACACACACACACACATGTTTTATAGGAAATAACAGCCTTGACTACAATGTTGTAGTCGAGGCTAAATTAAAAAGAGTTTTTGGTCAACTTATGGAGGTGAACCCTGAGCTGCGCTGCTTAAAACAAACAGTTAAGTAGAATCAGGTGGGACAAATTGGTGGCTAAATTAACCACTGAAATGGACCAATGAAATGAGAGATTACAGTTACAGTTGCAGGTGAATCATGCTGGGAGGAAGAGTGATGGACCGAGTGAGGAGCTCAGGCAGAGCGTAGTAACAGCACATTTTTCTTTGAAAAGCTCTAAAGACATCACAAAAAAATTTGAGCTTATAAGAGAAAACCGCCATGTTTGGTGAAGTGTTAACACTGCATACTACCAAAAGAGCCGTCTCCCAGCAGTGAAGCATGGGGGTGGGAATGTTAAGATCTGGGCTTATGTTTCATCCTCAGGACCCGAACAACTCCACATAGTCCAGACACTGGAATCCTGAGGAATATTGTCAAATACTGGAACGTAACCTGAAGCCATCCGTTGTGACATTAAAGCTCTGCATGCAACATGATAATGATCCAAAGCATTCAAGCAATACAACCAAGACATGGCTGAAGAAGAAGAAGCAGCAGATTTGTGTTCTGGATTGGCCCAGTCAAAGACCTGACCTAAATCCAATTAAGATGCTGAGACGGGGACCTGAGGCAGGCAGTTCCTGCCAGACCCCCATCCAACCTCTCTCAACTGGCTGCGTTCTGCAAGAGTGAGTGGGCACAAATTCCCCAAAGTAGATGTGAGGGAGTGACAGGTCACTACAGAACCCGTTTGGTTGAGGGTTTTGCTGCAAACTCCCATTAACCGAGGGGGTTCACATACTTATGCACCTATGAAATCTGAGTATTTTTTAAATCAACCACTTTTGTCAAATAAAGAATGACAATTTAACCATCGCTTTTCTTCCAGTCCATCATTTGGAATGTCTGCATTGAGAATTGGGGTATAACTGAACATTTAAGAGGGTTATTTTAATGTTTTTTACTAAAAATCTGACCATCGCCGGAGGGTTCACAAACTTTTGAGCAGCACTGTATATATCACAAACTGACATAACACAATTTGAGAAATAACATTTTCGCCAGTGACCCAGAGATGATATTATAAGAATGGTCCTCGCATTTACAGTGTTAGAGACGAGTCACCCAATGTGCACTGTTCAGGAAAAACAAAAGTTTGCAGACTTTCGACAGTGGAAAAGTGACTGTGCAGGACTAATATATGTAACGTTACAATGCAGCAAACAATACAGCATAATCATGATTGGAAAAAGCAACCTATTTTAAGAAAGTGCATATATACGTTACTATCTTTATAACAACCTTTTATTCAATAAATGTAATAAATAGTAATAGTGGCTTGCTACTTTAATTGACTTGACACAATAGACTGAAAGAAGTTAAACTGTAGATTGTACGGGTGTGTGATCAGATGGTTGTGTAGTTATTCCAACCGAGTTGCTAAACACATAAACACAGGGACTCAGAGTGTGGTCAGATTCCATCAGTCATTATGACAACTGACAACAATGAACCTTTGCCCATTGATCACTGATTTCCAGTGTCTGTAAGACACATTAATGTTGTCCGTGCTGAGTGAGGTGTCACCCTGGCTCTCACCCTGCCTGGAATTCCTTTGGAGCTGGAGTCAGTTCCTGGGAATGACAGAGGGGATTGCTAATCCGTCAGAATGAGTTGGTGACCGGCAAAAGTGCTAATCCTCCCATGTTATTCAGTACCAGTGAGGACACCAGAGCTGAATCCCACTCTGACGGCCTGATGGAAGACAAGATGAGGCCAGCTAAATGACTTTCTAGGAAAATGATCGGCGGGTCTGAGGGCAAGTTCCAGCACACTTCTATTAACACAGCCAATATTTACTGCTGCTCTCTTATTGTTTGATTCCCGGCCAACACCTTGGTTATGTGCTGCCTGACAGCAGACAGGAGAAAGATACATTGTTCTTCAGATGAATAGAAATCCTGACTCTGGGAATCAGGGGTTTCTGCGAGATTTAAAACCCTTGTGGTGATGGTGTTTTTTTCAGTGAAGAAACTGACCTAGTTTTAAATTGCATAATGGAATGAGCATCATATTCAGTGTTAATTCATTAGTGTTCACCAAAAGTCTGACTTAAACTAAACCTTTCTGAAGAGATAGTTTCTCTTCTGGTTTAACAGATATAGTAACTGAAGCACTTTCTAAATGCAAGCAGGGGTGAAAGTAAGTCGGTACGGTCCGGTACTGCGTACCACTAAAAGATTCAGTGGCGGTACCAGGAAGATTGGAGAGCGGCTGCCTGCTATCAAGCCCTCATTCAGAACCTGTCACGGCCGCACTTTGGGTCAGAAAATAGATCCGCTAGCAATATGCAGTCTTGAAAACTACTTTGTCTGTTTCAAAAATCCTTTTAACTCATTCTGAATTGTCTCTGAAGTGTCCGGGCTGTGTTTTCGTCCATGCTGGACGGAGCCTTGGCCGAGCAACTCCCTCTCTTCCTCGCGGCTCTTGCCCTGCTTCTGTCCCCCTCCCCTCGGAGAGAGCCCGGTGGTCTCCTCTGTGCCCGGCCTTCCAAATGTGGACCTCACGTTTAATGTCTTTAAAATCAGCAGGAGAGTAAGCAGTTGTGTTTCGTGTTTGTTCACTTTAACGATACAGAACAGCTTGGAAAAGAAACTGCTTATGAGCTAACCATAGCTGACGACCGGAGATTTCACTCAGCAGTACGTGAGTGCGCATGCGCGTCTACTTAAGAAAAACAGCGGTTGCTATGGGGATCGGTGCGTTTGATTTCATGAAGGTTTTTTTTTGGTAATAGTACCGGCAAGAATTTAAAACTACTTTCACCCCTGAATGCAAGTGATGCTTTTGCAGGTAAACGCACATTCTTCAGCAGAAAGCCAAATTAAACTTCTTCGTTGTTACACATCCCTCTAAAGAGTAGATGCTCTCGACAAACTCATACTCATTCTTAAATAAAGAATGTGAATATCATAATCTGAATCTCTCAACCAGGAGCAAATGTTCTATTTCTATTAATAATACATCTGTTGAAGTATCTTCCATTGTTTTATTATGGTTAACGCATGCACAGATCATTTGTACTAATTACCTACATTACTGTTCATTTCTGACAGTAACATTCTAAATGAATAAATAATGTGTTCACTGCACTACTTCTACATCTGCAAGTGAATTCAGAACGGCTTCTACGTGCAACATGTTTTTTTCTGTTTCGTTGTGGGCAACTCGTTCAGAGATGAGTCATCTTCTCTCCCTGCATGAGAAGTCTGAGGCTGCAGTGAATGAGCCTGAGAAACCTGACAACAAAGTAGCCCTGAAAGCTGCTGCGATTGAGATGTGGGAGAGGTCTGGGCCGGGGGATGAGGTGTATGGATCGAGAGATGAGGGTGGAGAGGGGGATGTGGTTGAAGGATGAAGGGATATTGGTGGAGAGTATATGCTTTTGCCTCTCGATGCTCACATTATTCATTTAACCATAAAGGCTCTATGAGGTTTTTATTGGATTATTTGTAAGGGAGGGGTATGATGTGAGACAGCTATTGATCTAATTATTATTGATATAATTATTGATTGATAATATTGTGTTGATTGCTGTATTCATGTTGTGTGTGTGTGTGTGCGTGTGTGTGTTGTGTGTCATTTGAACTTGCTCTTTCTGTAAAGTGCAAACTAATTGTTTCATGTAGCTAGTGACCTTACATGTATGTGTGCAGTGATCTGTATGTTTATAGTGACTTCTTCAGTCAATGCTACAGTGTATAACTCGTCCAGCAGCTGATGCCTCGACAAACAGTCTAAGCCCAGGATAAGGCTGAATTCCCTGTCTGGGATATTTGCGTCAGTCTGCCTCTGTTTATGAGGCTCCATGCAGTTTTCAAATGAGTGGAACTCTCCATTGTTCCCATGTTCTGTGAAGTCCTCAGAGCCACAAACTGAACTATAAAATCAAGCCCGGACCTTAATCAATACTTGAAATCAATACAGGGAGCACATAATTACAGCAGGCTCTTACCAGGACAGTACAAATGCTCACCCTGACGTTTGTGGCAAACATCGACATGTTGATATTGAGACCGTCTAACACCAGTGGGCTGATTTTTACTTTTTATTTCACAGAAGTAAGGACAGATATGGTTTCACATGTGACCTTATAAACCAGCAACGCCGACATGTAAGTTTTGGTTCATTATCATCTGAGATCGACAGGAGTTTTAAAGGAAGTTTCCTTTGTATGAATTATACAATGAATCTGTTTCCTTTGTTTTCGGTGAAAGCTTGTTAGGGCCAATTTTACTGTTCTCACTATGGTGTGTGTCAAGATTTCACACAACTCCAGCTGCAGTAATCCCTGGATCACACTCCTACAACAGCTACAACACAAAGAGCCCAGTATTAATGCAGTTTGGAAACGGGTTTGGAGGAAGACAACATTAAATTGGGTGCAGGGAAGGTCTGGTGTGATATGCTAAGACAAATCTCACTGTGGTGAATGGGGAGAGGGGCAGTGAATGAGTGGTGGTATACGTACACCATGAAAAATGGATGAGTCCTACCTCTTGAGACTAAAATTAGACAGGAACCTAATATGGTGAGTGTCCTTCAAGTAACGCCCTGGTTTATAAGCAAAAACAAAGGAGGGAGGGTGAGAAAAAGCTGCGATTCAACCACACACTGGGCGAGATGGGCAGGGAAATGCAATGCCGGTGGACACGCCATGGAAAATCGGATTATTCCTGTGGCTGGAAACCGAAGCAGCCATCGAAATAAAGCTAAGGCGCCTTTTCAAGTGATCATTTCATATGAACACTGCGCTGCTGTCCTTCACCCACAACTCTGCCGAGATAGAATATAAAGTGGCACAAAGGATAAATGTACAATGTAGTATGAATATTAATGCACCAGTTTCACTTCCCATTAGTTACAGATTTGAGTGTGTGCATGCTAATGTTTGAGAGTGAAATTTCAAGGACGGCAGTAGTTTTTTTTTAATTTTTGGTCTTTAGCTTGTTTGAACTAAAAATACAGATAATCTGGATTACGAACCATTTTTTAATGATTTATTGACATTTAAATAATTTAATAATAATTCTATTAGTTTATTTAGAGAAGACCTATAATTCATGCATTTCTGTAAATTAACTCATTAACTGTTCCATTAAGTTCTTTTTCTGCATTGAAACTAATCTGGGAGTTGCCAGAATTGAAAATGTTATTTTTAGACCTCATAGATAATTTGCCTTGTTTTAAAAGAAGAAGAAGAAGAAGAAGAAACACCTTTATTGTCCATACAGACGGGGAAATCAATTCTTTGCATCTACATCTTTGTTAGTACAATAAGTACAGAGCACAACATAACATGCACACATGCGGAGCAGTAGGCTACACCTCGTGGAACGCTCAGGGAGCAAATGGGGGTTTAGGGCCTTGCTCAAGGGCCCAAGGTGGTGGACAGCAGCAGACAGATGGCGGCGTCTCTCCAGAGTTTCGGCCAATCCGAGGTATTAACCGACAACCTCATGTTCCCAAGCTTGATGATAGCTCGGGTCTGGGATGGTGGCCCTTCATCCAAATCTTAGGTCGAGCTGGGATTCAAACAGGCGACGTTGGGGTTCAAAGCCTGATTCGCTAGCCTCTTCGCCATCACCTCCAACAAAAACTATTGACTTATTTTTAGTCCTTCATGATTGAGCCTTGATCATCTAATTTCAAGATTTCTTATCATTTATTTAACTTTTACTCAAGCTTTAGGTGATAAGCTATGGAATTGTTCTAATCGAGTCTGCCATCTGCTGCTGGGCAGGTTAATGTGTGGCGGGAGGTTTTAGAGCTTTAAAAAAAAAAGAGTTTGACTGCGACTGAAAACAGCTCTGAGTAAAATAACTAGACATAAAAGCAAAAAAAAAAAAAAAAAAACTGGTTACAAAATGACAGTAATTGCTCCACAGACCTAAATGAGACATGCCGGACAGAGATAAGATAATTCCCCTTTTACGTTATGCACAGTCAGCTGGACATGTTGATGTTGTAAGTGACCCACAGAGCAGCTGGATGTAGAAGTTCTACATCATCCATTCACCATGTGAAGCCTTTTGCAGTATGTTCAGAAATATGGTGAGAGCAGAGGATAACGGCCGGCGTGACAACTTGTGTTGTTATTGACCGAGTGAGACTTAATCCAGCCAATTACAGACGTGATGATAAAGTGACGCGTCCCGGCGTAGGGAAACTCGGAGTCACAGATTTGTGTAAGCGGCGGGTCTGAAAGAGCCTTAAATTTAAATGCCATTTGGTTTAGTGTGACAAGCAGGAAAGAGCTGGCACAAGCTGTTGTGACATAGTTCAGCTAGTGGGAGGAATATTATCTTTGCATTATTCATGTCCGCAGCATGGAAGCTGTGTTTTAGACTCTGTCTCAGTAGTGGAGGTTGTAGAGTCGGATCACCATGCTCTCCCTCTGCCTCGTCCACCTGCTCTACGCAAACACTATGCTTTATCCAAAGCCACACACTGCCTGGTAAAGTAGCATCCCCTGAGAGCCCGCAGCACATCAGACAGAAAATAAGGCACATGGCGGAGGACAGGATACACTGTGGATGGCTCGACGCACCACCGCTTCAGAGGAAACATGGCCAGCGGTGCAGAAAGGAGCCGTTTAATTGGCAGCGTTTGAATGCACGAGCTCTAATTAGCCGAGAAGAACACGGTTCAACTTCTGAATCCCAACAGCAACCTGCAAACGCCGCTGACATTTGGCATTGGACAGGTCTGCCCAGTGCGCGTGCCACACTTCCCAGAATAGCCTGTGTATTTGGCTTGTTAGTATTTGTGACGAACACAGTGCATTATCATTACATTGAGCTCAGACTAGTTTCAACGATGGGTTTCTGGTGCTTTTTGCACATTCTACATCCATTTTCTCCATATTCCATCATGGTATGAAGTTAAGAAGGACAATCCCCATGGATTTTTTTTTTAATACGCCATGTTGTGTAGAATACGCGCCCTTCATGTTTCGTTAAATAACTGTGTCACAACAGGGCTCCTCTTTGCTGTTGCATCACATTGCATGTGAAACGCTGGTCGCGTGCTGTAAACGCAATTTGCACGCGTGTTTGTTTGTGCATAAACGCATGGATGCACAAAGGATTATTGGTTGAACGATACATCCTGTCAGGTCAGTTCTCATGCAGAGTATGTGATGTCATATGCTCACACATGTGAACCCTGTCATGTGAAATAATTCCATTATTCATGCCACTGCATGTATCTGGCAAGGGAAGCGGCTGGGCCTGTGTTGAATATTTCACGGGGAAACATTAGAATGAATGATTCCTTTGCGAGTTTTTATGATGCCACTGATGAAAACAAGATTAAAAGAATTACACACACTCTTAAAACTGTGCAAACAAGTGTAAAGTGTGCATTAGACGCCTTTGCAGAGGTTGGAGTGGGAGTGAACCAAGTCAGATTTATGTTTCGAAAAATAATAACGGCTTCTCCCAGAGGAGCTGGGTGGGATATAATTGCAGATATGTAAATTATTTCATAGCCGCGTGTTCGCGAGGCTGTGGCAAGAGGAAAGATGGTTTGTAATCAAGATAATCATTATGCACCATAAGAACAGAAACAAATCATTCTTTTTAAGATATCTACCTGTAAACACACAAAGCTATTTTGGACTTTCCCTCTGGGGATTAATAAAGTACCTTTGATTCTGATCCTGATGCTGGGGCAAGTGTGCTAATATAGAAAGTTCTACAGGAAGTACCTTTAACGGAATCACTGATCTGATGGACGTCTAAGAGCTAAAGTCTTGTGTCAAGCACAAACCGTCAATGAAAGTCATTACAGATTCATTAATAATTTTGTGGCGATCGATAATGTAATTTAGAGCGAGTGGTGAGTCCACCTCTCTCCGCCTCAGTCTCGGTGCACAGGTTTGGAAAGTGGCGTGATGATGAACGGGGACATAACGGCGCTCGTCTCGACAGATACACCCACAGATTAAAACCAACGTGTGCGCACACTGTTTTTCTCGAGCTTTACTTACTTTGATGCACATTAGAAAAAACAGTCAAACCAGACAGACAGGGGGTGGGGGGATCTAATCTTGTGAGCAGAGCTTGTCATTTCTTTATGTATCCCTGCTTTGTTTTATACTCTGCACTCCTGCTCCTCCCTCTTCTCACTCTCACAGTGACTCATGCATCACCCTACAGCTCCTCTCCAGCTGCCACATCTCCTACTGTTTCACCGCCACTCTAATCCAATTCAAAACCCAAATCCCAAAACTCTCCATCCTGCAGGCTGCCCTTCGCATTGACCCCCTTCACCATTACCATTTATTCTGGGGTCCCTCGCATGTCTTCCATCTCGGCCCGTGACACCACTGCAGGTCCAGGTGTTTCTGAAACTCTGGCTGGAGGGCAGAGGGGCTATGGCCACTCGGGGTCAGCCTGGGTCAGACTTCCACAGACGTAGCTGTATAATAAGTCAGTGATTCAATGGGAACAACAAGTCTGTACATTTTAAAGATTTGTCTTTCAGTAGTTTGTTATTGTCTCCAGTGTTTCTGTCTGTAGCCAATGGGAGTCCAATATCTTTGTTTTGATCGAAACCAATTGCTGCTGGAAATATCTGACTCTTCAGAGGCGCCATCTAAAGTCTAAAGTCAGTGCTTCCCTGTTACTGTAACCTGTGCCTGTGGGAACTGGTCGAACCTGCAGTGAGTGCAAACAGCTGTAAAAGTCTGCAAGTATGTGGTGACACATCTTATCAGTGCTGGTCACATTTCTCTGTGGTGTTTTCAGACTGTGAAACATCCAGCCAACCAATCAGCCCTCTAATCTAACACCTCGGTGTCTGGCCCATGTGGGCAGGTGGTGTCAGTGATACATGTCTCACCTCGCTCTCTGGGCTCACTTCCCTTTTCACTACTCTTACTGCACTGCACCTGAGCTTTGTCTACACACTGCGCACTAATGATGCTAATCCTAATGCTAAGTTAGACTGAGACACACGTGCACACCTATAGTTATGCTGTTTGACTATAGGTCTGATGAAAATCAATAATTGGTTGAAACAGTTTGACCAGTAATTAAGTCCACTCATAGATAAATTAGTGGACCTTGGTGGTATTATTATTATTATTATTATTATTATCAGTAGTAGTAGTAGTAGTAGTAGTGGTAGTAGTAGTAATAGTACACAGACAACACACACAGCCAACCCGGGTTTGAACCAGCGACCTCTCAGTCCCAAGCCCAATTCTCTAGCTTCTTCGGCACCATTCCTGTATTAGTATTAGTATTAGTATTAGTATTAGTATTAGTATTAGTATTAGTATTGGTATTAGTATTAGTATTAGTAATAGTATTAGTTCTTCTTTTTCTTCTTCTTCTTTAGTGTTCACTGATGAAGTTTACAGATGATAAACAGCGTATGCATTTAGCCCTTTCTACGTTCACGGCTATTTGTTCCTCCATATTTGTGCATTCCTTGAAGCTTTGGCTCCGTAAACTATACTCGTCCACCTCGATCAGCTGCCCCTTCACTCAGCCTGTGACGGCAGAAGAAGGTCTTGAAGGCAAACAAGTGAAAAGCCAGAGAAAGAGAGCAGTTGGATGCCAGATATGGATCAGGACTTCAAACAGACTGCTGCTCTCAGGAAAATCAAAGTGAGCCCACATCATGTCTCAAGGTTATGTACTTGTCCAAGTCGTGAATATTATTCTAATTCAAGGACATGATTTGAGGGTCTTTATTTTGCTTGTGTGTGAAAAATCTGTCAGGGCAGACTTTCATAAGTTAAACTTATGGCCGGTAAACGTATTCTACCCTCAAACAAAATAGTGAAGTACTGCAGTAGCCATCTTATCCCATGTTTTTTTCTGCACAATAAGGTTAAATGATTTACCAAGCTGTGGCATGGTGTGTGTCTTCGTGTGCAGAGCAGTGTGTGACGGACAGACGGACGGCAGACAGACAGCTGGACTGTAATCATTGAACAGAGAGGCAGACGGGTTAAGGCAGACTGATAAGGCAGGGGGAGAGAGAAGCGGGCTGGAGGATGGATGGATGGATAATAAGGTAGACAGACAGAGATGGTTACCAGCGTGCCAGATGGATGAGCAAAAAGACAGGTGGACAAATAGCAAGGCAGTGAGAGTGACAGCTCGGAAACACCTCCAACTAGGCTCCGCTACACCACTGGAACACATTTCCCAGGCTTTTATTCTATTTGTGTGTTTCCTCAAAGCGCGGACTAAAGGATTATATATATATAAAAAAAGTCCCAGTCTTTACTCTATTTCTTCCTTTATTCCATTCATTTGATTGGCAGACTACATAGAAGGGATGGGAGTCAGGGTTTGTAGTTGCTGTGGCAACGGTCTGCTCTTTGTTAAAGGCTACATTCCTGGCATCTGATGTGTCTGCGCGGCGATCGATAGAAAAGCCAGGCTGCAGGGACTGATGAGCGGACTGGGGCTTTTGCCAGGCCAGGCAGGACTGAGGGGAGGAGAGGAGTTAGGTGGAAGATGTGTGAACGGGAGGACGGAGAGATAAAACGCTGACAGAGGGAAGAGGGAGAGAGGAGAGAGGAGAGATGCGGAGATGCGAGGGATGCTGGCGCTGAGCTCGGCGGAGGGGTGAGTGCTATGGGAACGGAAAGGAGTGTGCCTGTGTGCGTCTCTGTGTGCGTCTCTGTGTGTGTCTCAGTGTGTGCGCTCCACGGCTCCTTCATCTCGCCTATTTTATGAACGTCAGTCATTTGACTATCAGAGTAACGCATGTGTCTGTCTGCGTCCTCGTCATCTGCTTACCTTGGCAGGATCATACTTAGCGGTGATTGACAGAGCTCTGCGAGCAGCCAGGAAGCCTTTTACAGCCACCTTTCATATGTCGAGCATTTTCCTCCACCTTTATCATAGTGCAGCCCTATTTCCCCCCACTCATGGATGTGACTTATGTTTTGCACACCTAATTGGCAGAGATAGCCACGAGCAGAATACTGATACTACTGGTAATGAGGCAATTATGGTCCGGAGCTCTGTCTGCAGGAGCCATCTGGCTGTTGAACAACCTGTGGCTGCTGCTCCTGTGTTAAGGCCTGTGTGACTCGCAGCTGAGCAGAGGCAATGCTTACAGAGAGCACACTGTTCAACAGTTACACTCCGTTATACCTTATTACCCTGTCATTATCTCCACACACACACACACACACTCACACACATGCAGGCATGTACACACACACACACCTGCACTGGCTGTGCACTGGTGCCACATTTCATTCATGCATTATATGAATGGAATGTAAAAGAAAAAAAACAGAAAACAAAACAGCACCAACGGGTCACATTTAGTTAATATGGAAATAATAACAAGAATTACTGTTAAATTCTATGACTTACTTTCATATAGTAAATGACTACAATCTACTTCAGATGTAAAACTCTACTTTTATCTATGTAAATCAGGAAGTATTTTCATGACGATACACATTTTCCATCAGCATTTAACAGCAGCAGCAGCAGTAGTAGTAGCAGTAGCAGTAGCAGCTGTCTATTTGCTGCTGAGACAAGCACAGTGGCTGCTGTGTGGTGTTACTCTGCGCTGACTGGATTAAAAGTCAAATGGATTAAACACTGATTGCTGTGGACAAAAAAACTGGGTCATTACTGGGGGGGGTGGTAAATAAAAAGAAGCAGCAATGTGCATAAATATGCAGGAAATAGAAACAAGAAGAGCATCAAAGAAAATAGAAATGGCTGTGCAGATTATGTCATGTGTGCAATCTGTTATTTTACACAGGCTCTTTTTGTATTGATTATTGATATGTAGTAAATGCATTGACATACTATACAATAACACATAAATGCATTCTTGCAGAACTTTTGAGATATATTTTGTGTGTGTGTGTGTGTGTGTGTGTGTGTGTGTGTGTGTGTGTGTGTGTGTGTGTGTGTGTGTGTGTGTGTGTGTGAACTGAAACAACAAGTGAGAAGGATCAATATTGATTGATTGATTATTTACAAAGGCGTCATATATATTTGATTCCCCTCATCTTGCTTTGTTTGAACTCTTGCCAGAATTTCCATTTGCTACCCCCCCAACACACACACACACACACACATACGCACACACACACACACACACACACACACACACACACACACACACACACACACACACACACACAGATACTGTACACAGTGCACACACCATTATCTGCCAGGCCAAAGCAACAGTCCTGCAGGCACACAGAACTGTCTAACGAGGGTAATTTCTCGCCATCGAGCTGAAACATCTTCTGTTCTCATAAAACATCTCCAGTTACCCTGCAACCTTTTGTGCTAACACACTGATGAATGTTCACATTTTTGTGCGGCAGATATTTCTCTCACCATGCTGCTGGGTTAAAATGTATTTCCGTTATATTGGCATTGCCAGGAGAAGGAGCGGCTCATTACAAAGAGAACAGACATAGCAGTTTAAGTGGACATAAAGTATAAAAGTCAGTAAACGTGCGAAGGTGGTGAAATTAATATGCAGGGGTTTACACATCTTTTGTTCTGTTGTGTCTTGCAGGGCTTGTTCGTGATGGTGCTCTGTATGGACAAGAAGCTGGGCCATGACAGAGGGCATCGTGGGTAAAAGAGTCATGCGACACCGGGCCCTGCAACACTGCCACCTCTTCCTGGGCGGGGCCTTGCTGCTTCTCCTGGCCCACTCAGCTCTGAGCTGCCCCGCCCGATGTGAGTGCTCCGCCCAAAGCAAGTCGGTCAGCTGCCACCGCAAGCGCCTGTCCATCATCCCTGAAGGCATCCCCATAGAGACGCGCGTCCTGGACCTCAGCAAGAACAAACTACGCATAGTCACGCCGGACAACTTCTCCTCATTACAGCAGCTGGAGGACCTGGATCTCAGCGACAATCTGATCAGTGTGGTGGAGCCCGGCTCCTTTCGCTCTCAGCTTGCTCTCCGCTCGCTCAGCTTCCGCAGTAACCTGCTCCAGCTGGTTCCCGCTGGTGTTCTGTCAGGCCTGACCAACCTCACCCGCCTTGACCTCAGTCACAACCGACTGGTGGTTCTCCTGGATCATGCCTTCCAAGACCTGCGCAGACTGACGTCTCTCGAGGTTGGTGATAACGAGCTGGTGTTCATCTCTCAGCGGGCCTTTACAGGATTACTCGGGCTCCAGATTCTGACCCTGGAACGTTCCAATCTGACCGTGGTCCCGACTGACGCTCTGGCACATCTGCATAATCTGGTTGAACTGCGCATGCGTCACCTGAGCATCAGTTTTCTAAAGCCTTTCTCCTTTAAGAGATTATCTCGTCTCCGCCGACTGGAGATCGATTACTGGCCCTGGCTGGACACGCTGCCTCCCCTCGCGCTGCATGGACTCAACCTCACAATGTTGTTCATGACCAACACTAACCTGTCTGCCTTCCCTGGCGCAGCCCTGCGCAACCTGCCCTACCTCACACACCTCAACTTGTCCTACTGCCGCATCCAGCACATCCATCAGGGAGAGCTGGGCCAACTCCCACATCTGCTCGAGCTCCGCCTCCAGGGGGCTCACCTGCTTTCTATTGAGCCCTTTGCGTTTGTGGGCCTCCGATCTTTGCTACTACTGGATGTGTCGCAGAACCGCCTGGATTCTCTGGAGAGGGGGGTGTTCGCCTCACCGGACAGCCTCCAGCGGCTTTGTCTGGGAGGGAATCCATTAGTGTGTGACTGCAGACTGTTGTGGCTGCTCAATAGCTATAAGCCCCCCTCTCTGCAGATTCTGGGTGCCCAGCCTGAGTGCACTGCCCCCGAGCACCTCCTGGGCAAGACTCTGCGTGACCTCAAGGAACCTCTGGTGTCCAGGTACATGACCTGCACTAAACCGCGAATTGGACCCAACACGACACAGCTGCTGATGACTGATGAGGGTCAGCCGGCCCACCTGAGCTGCACGGCAGAGGGGGCGCCGCGGCCCTCTGTGGTCTGGATTACACCTCACAGACGCTACATCACAGCCAGGAGCAGTGGCAGGGTGGAAGTCCAACCAGATGGTACCCTCGAGATCAAGGCAGCGGAGCTACATGACAGCGGGGTGTACTTGTGTATTGCAAGTAACCCTGCTGGCAATGCTAGTCTGTCAGCCTCTTTAGCTGTGAAGAGCATGAGCACTGGAGACAGATCTCACTATAGCAACAAGAGCTCAAACTCTCTGACAGACTCCAACAGCACATGGGGGAATGGGACGGTATTGTACAACATGACAGTCCCAATAGACATAAAGACGATCATTATATCTACAGCCATGGGCTGCCTGTCCTTCCTAGGTGTCGTCGTGTTCTGCTTCCTGCTTCTGTTCGCCTGGAGCCGAGGGAAAGGACGCCACAAGAGCAATTTTGATATCGAATACGTCCCTCGCAAATCCAACGGAGCGGCGGCCGAGGCGACGGAAACGAGCGGCCCAAGGCGGGTCAACATGAAAATGATTTGAAACTGCCGCCGACTCAGACGTTAACTTATGTGAACAACACAATGCACACATATCAGTTCAAACAATGTTTTTACTATCACACAGTGGATTTGTGACAAAAGAAAGTGGTGTACTCTTATAGTTGGTGTCAATATGACAGTGATCCTGTGGTAAAGTGGACATGTGAATATAAAAGTGATTCATGAAACCGTGGACGTGTTTATATGAAATAATGTTCTCATACAGTACATGGAATATAATACTATAACCAACATATCAATATGGGAGTGATTTAGTGCTGCACTAGGCCTGTGTTTCAGTGGTGATGTGATGAGTAATGATGTTGTCGACTCAGCGTGACATCGAGGTGAAGGCGGGAACTGCTGGGAGTGACAGGGGACATGTCCGCGTGGCAGTCGAGCTATCATCACTGCAACATGTCAGGACTAAATTGTCTATTACCCATCTTAGCTGCAGTATGAAAGGGACGTGTGCTGTGTTCATGTGTGGGCGCATGTGTGTGTACGTGTGAGTGCATCGGTTGTGCGCATGTTGCATTCATGTGTTTTTCTGTGCATGTGCACGCATTGCCTTTCTCGTCGGACAGAACAATTAAATATGAGCGACAACGGGTCCAAAGCGTTTTTCCCAGGACTTTGCTCTTATCCGGTCGTCGTTAGCGACGACAGCATCGTCAGTGTTGAGAAAAAAAACAGAGGTTTATCTGTGTTTGGATGCAAAAACTCACAAATATCATATTCAAAGGAAATGCTGCATACATTTTGAAATAGGTCTTCGTCCCCTTTGGAACGGCTGCAACATTAGATGGGGATTTTTCTAAACTCAAGGAAATGTGCGATTGCAAAATCCGAGCTTTGTCTTTACTGTGAGCTCACTTTCCAGCAACAATAGGCACTTCCTGAGAAATAGCAGGAGTCAGTGGTGTTATTACTGCGGAAAGGCTTCCAGCTATAGAAATGGCATGTTAAAGCCACTGTATAACATAATAAATCATGGGCAGATTTTCCTGCCACCCGAATCCCCTGATATGATATAAAAGAGATGGCAACCAGACACGACGGCAAAGATTTAGTGTCCGGTTTCCTCTTTGGGACGAGACAAAGTTGAGCTCCACAGATTTATAGGTTAAATTTCCCTCTTCTTGTGTTTTTCTTTGTCGCAGCACTTCATGTGTGTGGGTTCTTCACTCGGGCACCATGAGGTTCTGGGTATTTATTAGATGGTCACTGAAAGCTGTAGTGGAATCTTGTGTTGTTGGAATATGTTTTTTTTGTTTCGAATGTCTTGGGAAAAATAGGTCAAATTAAGGGTCGTTCTTTCTATTGCAAGGGGGTGGCTATTAACTTTATGTGATCTTGTTGTGATAAAATGTTTAAGGGTGTATAATTGTTTTCATATGACAAATTTATGGGTATATTTTCAAACTGAAATAAACCATAATCATACCCCTAAAGTTTCCGTTTCCCTAATTTTAAATTTTGGTACATGACTTTTCAATAACCTTTATGTGTTTTGAATTATTTCTACATGACAGTATATTATATTAGCACAACTCATTATTTTTAATTCTACTATTGAAAAGATATTTAAATTGACACCAGTCTGTGTATAAAAAATATTTATCTGTCGGACTGTTGTGTTAATACGGTACAGTCCTGAATTTAACAACCTTGTCCTGAATGGTGTCCTTTTATATTATGTGATACAGTAAAGATTTTGTTGTAGCCACTCAGTGGGTTTATGGTATTTGGCCCCATGTGGTCAGTATGATATAGGCAGCATGTTCATATGGCCTTGGTTTCTTGCGGCCTGGTTGAACGGCTGCCTCTATGTGTCCTGTCCTAAAAAGTAGATGATTTATCATTCACTTAGATATCTAAGGTGTTAATACACTTGTAAAGATGGAAGATTAGCTATTATCCTTATAGGGTCCAATCTGACTAATTTATTTATTTACTGTATTTACTTTATTTATTTGTCCTTTGAATTTTCATTCACGTCCAAAGAAAATAACCTGGTGAAAAAGTCTGACTAAATGATTTTGCTCTTCAAAAGGAATTTTCACAGATGGATTATACTACACACACATATATGTGTGTATGCATGTATGTACACACACACACACACACACAATGGAAATTGGTTTACACTGATCAGACCTCAGACCTAGAAACTGGGACGAGCGGGGGAAAGTCATCAGAACTGGGACACTTTGACCTGCAACATGTATACAGTATAAATAACCTGTGACCAAATGAGACATGGCATAGTACACGACCTGACACCACATTAAGGTAAAAAAAAATACACAACATGCTTTAAGGTCATATCAATATGTCCTCATCCAGGCTGTGTCCTCCAATTTTCTTTTTTTTTTTTTTTTTTGCATTGTCCCTTTAATCTAGACGTTGCTGAAATGTCATAAAGCCACAGCTGTCTCGTCTCCCCCCATTGTTGTCTCATCGACGGAGGATTTCTGAACCAGCTCTATAATGACAGGAGCGAGTAAAAGAGTAAATGATATTTAGATTGAAAAAAGATTCCCCTGCACTGAGATCTGGTGGTATTGTGATTGCGTGTTATTAGCGTTGTGTTACCTCTGTGATTAAAATCCTTCTCTGTGGTGAATGTACGACTCTGGCACTGCGAGTGAATGAAATCATCAGAGTGTGTGTTCGCTGGCAGTGGAGCAGAGGTGTTCACGCTCAGTGCCATGTGATGCCTTAATGAATCATTTCACCCGTCATATAGAATCTTCAAAGAATCTTTACCGACTGTGTCACAACCTGTGCAGCTGCATCACAGAGAATGAGTCACAGTAAGTCAGAGAGTGGGAGTCTCAGCCCGCAGCATCAGCGCATTGACTTGAACTTGATTTTGAAGCCGGAGCTAAAGCTTCGCCACTCTTGGGCTGCAGGTTTCCAGTCATTTCCCGCAACCTGGGACCTCACACTTGTTGTCCTGTGATTGCGGTGAGAGGACTGTCGGATAACATTGTCTTCAGGGTTAAAAGTTTATACTGTCTTATAAGATCTCTGTTTTTTTTTACTTTCTAACTCCAAAGCCCTAAACTCTGACCAGAGGAGACGGATTATCCTGCATATGAACTGTGATTCCCAGAGAGGCTGAGGGAAAAACGCTGCCTGTGGCTCCTTGTCAGTTTGACCATCAGTACAGGGAGAGGGTGTGGGGATCTGTGCTCTCTGAGACCTGTGGAAGCTATTCAGATGACTGGATTAAAAATGTTAGAAACATTAGTGTTTTTATCTGCATTTATCTCGCTGTGGTTTTCAGTGAACAGGTCTCGGATCAGGTGTCCACCCTCTGCTATTATCAATTTCTTTCAAATGAAATACAAAACATCCCCTCTCGTGTACGTTTAAAGCGATCACGCAGGAAAATTCTATCCACACTGTCACCCATAAAGTTGGAATGAAATATTTTGTACCTTTTCACATAAAGTGATTGTGACAATGTGATGTATGTTTCCTCCAAACTTTATTGATCAGTCTCTTCTAAACATATCACAGTTCAAATTGAGACACAATTTCCCTTTGCAAACTGTGTATTCAGGCTTAAACAAAGTTGGGAGTATCGACCAGTAGAAATAAGGACTTTGTTTACATTTTTCCACCTTGGTCAGTTTAACGGGAAACATATATTCCTCAGCGATTATATGCATAGCACTGTCCAGTATCACTGTTTCAGATGTCACTCATGTCAGTAATATAGAGGAGGGACATCCTGACACGGATCAATGTGTTAATGTGTTAAAGGCTTGTTGATGTCGTCAATGGGCAGGACGTCCCACTCTATGGTTAGATCACAGGCTAGTTCCTGTCGACTCAGCAGAATATTGTCCCTCTCATTAAGGCTTCGGCCTCTGGCATCCCAGGCAGCATGCTCCATAGGGTTTATTCCAACTTTATGGGCAACAGTATATATAGAAAACTTAAATGGATGTCTAGTCAAGGGGAGAGGTTTGTCGTTAAGGGATATAAACTTGTATATTATAATTCGGACTTATCACTAACCTCATCACAAATTGCACTGTAATCAAATTTCACTTTTCATCTACCCAACTTCTTATCACAGTGTCTTCTCACTTTGTGGTTCCTCCAGACGTCGTTTCTGGTTTGATGTGCTCTTCACACTAACCCAGATCGATAAAACGGATTGGAGTTTGGTGCAGTGGCTCTTCCCAGCACCCTGGGACTGGCCGATGATGTACAGAAGATAATGAAAGGTCAGGCACTAATCGAGCCGGCCTGCAGCCGAGGCAGGTTCATGCCACGCAGGACCTCAGCAGGCCCTCAGAGAGGAGCTGTAAAAGTGTAGCCTTATTGCCTGGTTTTGATGGTGCTGCTGCTGTTGTACTGTTGTAATAGCGGCTGCTGCTCTATAGCCACAGAGTTGATCTAATTTTCCTAAGATCATCCATCAACCCAGGAGCCATCCATCTGCACTCTTCACCTCACGCCTAATGAAAATTACAAGATTAAATACTCGAGTATTGACCCGCACCATAAGAAACCAAAAGAAAAGAAGGGAACGCCTTTTGAATCTAATTGCACTGGTTGTTTTTGTTGCCATTTTGGCGAAAATAGACACATTCAGAGCAGAAGTAATCATCCACTTAATGGTGTAAAACATGGACAAGGGAAACAGATGGTTCTCCAGTTTCACGATTGTGTTTACAGCCCATAAAAGCGCAGCATGGCGTCTTCCACAGGGCTGCAAGCGACCTCCTCTTTCGTTCACAGTGATTCGTCCCTGCAGCTGGGAATATTGGACGAAAGCAAGGATCCGATTCGTTCAGAGACACAGTGCTTTCATGCGACCCCTGAAAGACAAACTCATGTCAAAGACATTATGCATCTTGCAAATACGAGTTTAGAACCAATGAAACACATAAATAAATAAATACAGTGAAGGATGTTGACGCATCCTTGACAGCACCTCAGTGGCTCATATGCCAACTGAGTCAGCCTAGCGTTTCCACTCTATTTGGAAATTGAAAACAAAAAAAACACATAAAATGGGTGCATTGGAATAAAGCTTTGTGGGATCACTGCTGCTATTTTCCTTTTCGAGCAAAAACCAAATAGTCTTTCAAGCCAATCACTGCCAGCTCCCCTATTTAACACTGCACTGGTCAAAGTCAAGCACCGCTTATCTCACCTCTGTGGATGTGGCCCATTAAAACACAGCTTGTGGCGAGTGTCGGCGTGGGGCGCCGTGTGAAAGATGAGCATAATAACAGAAAAGAAGCATCGCGCCGGTAGCTGACCCCCGGGGTGTGGACTGAAATGATATGTGGCTACGCTGTGCCGTGAGTCTCAGGTCTTCTCCTCTGTGCTGTGTGTCTATGAAGGCACCTCTCGCCTGCACTGTGTAACATCACAGCTGGGTGCCGGGAGGCGTGCGGCGAGATTTGTGCCGAGGCCGCGGAGAATTACAGTCACATTAGGGACGTCCTCCGGGCTTCACTGGCACACTGTGTGACCACAATCCCCACAGGCTGTTCAGTGTTTAAGCCTAACACTCAGCAGCACCACATTATTGTGCTTAAATAATACTTAGATGGATCAAAAACAAAAAAAAAAACATGTCATTTGCATGTCAGTGTATCCAATCAGGACACGTTTGTTGGCTTTTTACCGCTGCACTGTAGCGGGCAGTAGAGTCAGGCAGCGAGTGAGATCAATGATTATAAATGATTAATCTGTGAGTTATGACTCCGTGGCCCATTTCCTCCCGCAGACACTAAATCACAGAGGAGGAGAAGCAAAGCTAGGTGCTGATGAATTCAAACATTAATTCTCCGTACAACAAGCCTCCCAGTCAGCTTTAAACAGCCCCATTGTTCAACCGAAATCCGCTCTCACAACACATTGTCGTCTTTTTCATGACTCTGTTCCTGTCAGCGTGTCACCGCTTAATCTGGTGGCTCCTCGGCGGAGCTGGCCGGAGGCAGTTTGTGTAACAACCGCACTGTGAATCCATCGCGGCGTGAAGACCCAGGCCACACCCAGTCTGCCCGGACTTTACATGAACACGGGGGCGACTGACATTTAACAACAGCTTGTTATTAATTTGCTTGAAATAGAAAATGAGAATTCATGTGAAAGGGCAAGAGTTGTGTTCAGGCTGCACAGATCGGGGAGGATGCCTCACTGTGGCAGACGCTGGTTGCATGTCAGCCAGGGGTCAGAGGGACGAGGCAGGAGTCGGCACCTCTGCCGGATGAAGAGGTCACGGCCCTGCTTCAAGGGTCAGGACAACTAATTAGGCAAAATGAATGACGGGCACCTGAGGGGCTAAACGCAATTAACCAACAGAATGAAAAGCCTGAGTAGAAGGAGATAAACCCATAAGATATGTGCTGATTAATGTTTCATTTTTTTTTTTATACCTCTACGCAGCTCTGCTGATTGTATGTGGGCAGAGCCTGGAGAGAGCACGCAGACAGCTTGTGGCTCATTAACACACAGCACAGACTCTGGTAGTCGTGAATGCATCAGGCTGAGTTACAGTCATCAGCATGTCTCCCCTTCTGTCAGGGAATCTGTGGACAAATGGACGGCAGCGCCGACGACGTGCACGATCGAATTAAACGGATGAGCTAAAAAGGTGTGGTGAGAAAGATCATCTGCTTTTAAACACGTACAGTACGTGCGTCTCAGTCTCAGCAGGCGCTGCCAGGTGATGAACGTCACTTCAAGCACGTCTGAGGAGGAGACGCAGCCTGAATAATCGTTCAGCTCTTTTCCCAGAAAGATAACAATAGGCAGAAGAAGTAGCAGTGCAGCATGTTTCCTGTAGTCTGCTGGATTGTTTGATCCTGGATAAAAGACGCACTGGAAAAACCCATCCAGCTGTCTCTGCTTGGCCTGCTCCCAACGACTGTCTCCGTCTGGAGACGACTGGGAGTCCCTTAATGTCTTGGCAGCGTATAGGACTGATGTCTGGAGGAATTTAACTCTGCAGGAATGAGGCCGGGGTTGGTGCTGAGCTGTCTGAAGGCACAATGGTAACAACAGCAACAGGGAACGAGTGAAACCCGGAGGAAAAACCGTAACATGTGCAGTAAATCACAGCCATTTGTTCACGCATGTACGCCGGCTTGTTGTGTTTGTGCTATGACTCATGCTGATATGCAAACAACAGGAAAAAATGACTGGTATTAATACCAGTCAGTTTAAAAAAAGAATAGTGACACTGGACAGCCTGAGGACTTTTTACATTTTATTATTGGCTTGTGTCTGAACACACTGAGAGTTATTCCTATGATAGTGCTCCGGATGGCGACCACACATGTGAAACAGGACTACACTGTGCTGATTTTCCTAACAATACATTCAATACGAGAAAGAAAACACAAATACATAAAACAAATACATGAGGGGACAGATTTGCTGTGGATTCTTTGCCTGACTGCGTAACACAGCCTCACCAACTGGCGCTTAGACACAGGGAGCTGGAAAACACGTTCAAAGGGACTGATGGAGCTTTGGTCTTGGCCCAAGAAACCCTGTGTGAGACAAACCCTTTAAAGCCGCCCAGTACTTTAAGAAAGAACATGGCACTGTGTTGGATGGATGGATGGATGGATGGAATGCATAGATAGATAGCGAGATAGACAGACAGACAGACTGACTGACTGACAGACAGATTATAAACCATCCCTCTGGTCTTTGCAATGTTCAGAACTACATGTGTTATTTTCCCCAGACTCATCCATAAAATCATGGACCAGTGCTCTGTACTCCTTCTCCCAGTGATCACTTATTCACCCAGCCGCTGCAGCAGAGGCACCAGAGAGCTCTGACGTCTGAGGTTTACAAGGTCAGCGGGCGTGGAGACAGCGTGCTCTCCCGTGGAGCTCCAGCACTATTCACCTCCGTATCAGTCAGAGCAATGCCCAGTTGGACAAACGCTCTGTCAGGTATTCATGAATCCACACGTCCGCCATCACTGCCTCCTCCCTCAGCAGCAGTGGCCGGGCGCTGCTGAATGCACAGGAGAAATCAGAGAATGCAATTCTCACAGTGCAACCTGTTTCATCCCAATACATAATCAAGTCCCTGGTGTGTGTCGCTCAAAATGATCTACCTGCACCAAAATTACATATATGTGTGTGTGTGTGTGTGTGTAGGTCAAAATGATCTACCTGCACCAAAACAGGCTACATATAAATATATGTATATTTCCACAGTATACAATATATGTTGACATACATTGCAAAACTGAATGAACCCTTATGGCACAATACAGTTCAATACACTTATGGTCAGTACCTTACCGCCACGATCTACACTTTGCCCCCCCTAAACGTGTAGATGACAGCATCGTGCGCTCCACCCGTCCTCCACCTGCTGCAGAGATGGCAGACGAATGAAAATATAGAAAGCCATGCTTCGCTGTAGATGCCGTGAAAAAGACATGTTAAATGACATGTGAAAGCACTTAGGCGCCATATGCTGAGTCATGATAGAAGGTTCTACTAACCTTTTACATATGTTGTCATATGTCATTACCACCTAATTCATTTAGAGTGCTAAGTTTAGTATCAATTGCTGCTTTGTCCTTTTTGTCATACATCATTACACTCGGTCAGAGAGAACGGGCAAATGTTAGTTCTCTGAAGGATCGACTTTGCATACAAATGCATATTTGTGTAATCGGGCGAGAGGGAAACACCAGTATCAACAAATGATATACTGACAGCTGTGTGGTGCGGCGGAGTCAGGTGTGAGCAGGGCTCGCAGCCCGTGGCATGGTAAATAAAGCATGATGAGCACATGTGAGGCATGAAATCCCTACACAAACACAGCCATCAGGCCTGCACTGGACAGGAGCTGGTGCCTTTGGGCCAGAAATGCACTCAGAGTCCATCGTCCACTGCAGCAAATGCTATTTTAAATATGCACGTGAAGACGTGGTGGCAGGCAAAATAGAAAGACGGACAATTATGTTGAACATCAGTGAGCCGTTGAAAATCCCCTCCTGTCGGAGATAAGAGCCGCGTGTGCGTGTGAAAATGGAACCCTGATCAAACCTGAAGCGATGCATTAAAAATCAAAGAAGCTCGGCTGTTGTCGTCGCCCGTAAGCCTGATCAAGGTGAAATGAGTTTAACTATTCTGATTGTCAGTGCAGAGAAAAAGGCTTTTTATTTTTGTTCTCTAACCATGCACCAAGAGATCCTGGCTGATCCAAAACACCATGTAATTTCTATTGTTTAAACACTGGGGGCATTCTGGCAGAT
Source organism: Trinectes maculatus (assembly GCA_016785345.1). Lineage (NCBI taxonomy): Eukaryota > Metazoa > Chordata > Actinopteri > Pleuronectiformes > Achiridae > Trinectes > Trinectes maculatus. Next base: position 141,754 of record JAFBJQ010000333.1, on the reverse strand, counting down.
TTTCAGCACCAGGTTGTTTTTGTTCATATAATTTAACATTATGTAATATATTATATCATGAAATATAATATGTGCGTATATTATACATGTGTGTGCATATGTAATGTATTATTATGATGGGATTGGATGAAAGTAAAAATTCTTCCTGTTTACACGTGCTAAGACAAAAACACAGACATGAATGATCAAAGCTCCTCTAGTTCATCATCAGACCATCTGACGGTCAGTCTCTGAAGAGAGTCCTCCTGTGCAGTAGCTTGCAGTGTGGGTTTGTGTGTTTTTTCCAAACTCATTATAATGATTGGCCTGTGGCAGCAAGCCACAGTGCAGCTGGACGAGCTTCTTTGAGGTCGTCTCTTTTGAATGGCAACACAGATTGTTGTTGTTGTACCATGTTTCGAACCTGGAGTCTGCTTTGAAACAACGCTAACGGATCGGGCTTATTATGACTACACATACCTTACTGAGGAGTAATGGGAATAGGCAGTGGAAGACTTAATCGAGCCTGATCATGACTTTGATCCTTGTGAGCTTCTTCATGATCACACGTATATGATTCATCTGGGATAATCTTCACATGCGACGTAAGAATATATGGGGAGATTTCATCATGAGCATGGAGTCGGGTGGGAGAATGAGGGAAGCTAAGATACATGGAGGCCCTGGAGGCTGCTCCGAGGGTGGTTCTGGCCCATTTCTTGTGGTCATGTTGGTTAGTGGGGAAATGGAATGATGTTCAAGCAATCATAATGGATGCTGGCGGTGGTCATCAAACAGGAGCCTGCCTGTCTATCTAATGCCAGATGGAAAAAAAAAAGAGATGTGCTGTCACTGCTCTCAATCACATCTCCCTCAGAGAGAACACTGACACTAATGAAGTGAACCACAGATGCAGAGACACAGGCCCAGACTCCATAGCCTAAGAGCTAAGCAAAGATCACTGCTCAGTCATCCAATTTAGCTCTTTGTACGTAAAATCCCCAATTAGGTGTATTAGCAATTCATAAGGTATTTACTGTGCCAAACACATTACTAATTCACTGAAAAGAGTCGCCGAGATGCTATCATGTGACTGTCTTCATCGAGAAATGGAAAATTAACATTCCTACCTTGAAGCTCAGTCGACAATCACGACACGTCATTTATTTGAATTTAAAATGATGAATGAAAATGAATTTTAAATTCCCCTGCATGTCATAATAAGGCCCTTCAAGTCAAGAGGAATCGCAGGGTGCCAATTAAAGGGCTGTCACATCATTAGAGCCAGCGCCCTTTCTAATTATGCTGAGAGATTTAAGTTTTAACAGATGAAACTCTCGACTGAAGACTAAAGTTGTGCACCAACAAATCAACAAATCATTAGACCTCATCCTCTGGGGACCATAAATGTCTGAACTGAATATATTGAATATATTACATCTGAGTATATTATTATATTATTGTTGGTGGTGGTGGTGGTAGTGGTAGTGTTGTTGTCATTATTATTATTATTATTATTATTATTATTATTATTATTAGTAGTAGTAGTAGTAGTAGTAGTAGTAGTAGTAGTAGCAGTAGTAGTAGTAGTATTATTATTATTATTATTATTATTATTAGTAGTAGTAGTAGTAGTAGTAGTAGTAGTAGTAGTAGTATTAGTATGTTATTATATCTTAATATTTCTGGTTCATGTAGGTCAGAGAATGTTTCCAAGTCTCTATTCTGAACCAAAAGTAGCATAATGTGGAGTCAGGGCTATTGAAGGTTGAATAGATGGCCGGTTATTTTTCACACTGGTAGAAAAATGGTAGGTGGCTGTGGTGAAAAGGCAGCGCAGACACATTTGCTTCCCACTCATTAGGGCACATGTGGCTAAAATGACAACTGAGGACTACAGCGCCACAGCAAAAAAAAAGGTTTGCTCAACAAGCTCAACCATGAGGATAAAAGCCATCTCGTGAAAATGAAAAGAAAAAAGCCTTTCTGCAGAGAGGCTGCAAAGCAATATATATATATATATATATATATATATATATATATATATATATAATACAACATATACAGGTAAACCCAGGCTGTGGGAGGGTAAACAGTCATTTAGAATACCACACACATATTTGCCTCTCCCACAAATATACCTATAAAGCCAAAACAGTCACATAAATAATAAAAAACTAGGAATCAGTAGCTTTAATACAAGACATATTATAATCAGCATCAGCTCTCCATAAAAGCCTATAAGTCAAGGGAACATTTTGACATTTCGGAAAATATACTTTGTTTTAATTTACTTCTCTGCTGAGCATTAGACAGATCGATACCACTGATGTTTGTAATGTACGGCCGCAAGATGGCTCAGGCCATAAATACATAAAATGGGGAAACAGCTACCCACTCACATTATAGAATTTACCCTGTCATTTTACAGCTTTTTAATGAATGAAACAAAGATAAATATAACTTCACTTGATAACTGAGCCAGTTATCCTCTGTTTCTCTGCTTGCCGATGGTAACCAGCACCACTCCATAGCCTCATATATAATGGACAGGTATAAGATGTATTGATTTTATTTAATCTGACTGGGCAAGGAGTCAAAAAGGACATTCTTAATCCTATTTGTCAACCACAACATTTATAGAAAGGCTATCTAACATCCATCGTTAATAAAAGCGCGAGTGCACATACATTATTTGTAGGCCTGCTGTATAGTATTACATATGTTAAACATAATTATAAAGATACTAATTTGTAACGTCAGTACTGCAGATACCACTGAAAACAATACACTTCTACTAAAGTGTTATTTAATGACACAGGGATATTGTGGGTGACGTACATGATTTTCCAATAACAGGTCCTGGTGCAAGCAGCAATGCCATTACAGTGTACTAACCCAGCCAGTAAACAGGTTACTGGGTGAACCTCCTGTGACTGTTGGTATTTAGAGGCTGGTTTCATCTTTGTGTTTCTTTCCAGCAACAAAATACGGCAAATATCTGTCACGCATATGTTTCATCATATTCGAGTGTATTGTACAGCAACACTAGCAGTAGTAGGTGGTTGGCAAGTAATAAGAGGACATTAATCCTTAACAGACAGAAAAAATATCATGTATTCTAATATTATTCTACAGCCAAGTAAAGGAGCTGATTGTTCTCCCTTTGTGAGAAATCCCTTGTGCTCCATAGGATCCTCAAGATTTGCAATCCAGGAACCATATGGTGCCTTTATGAGAGATGAAAATAATTTTAATAGGATGGTTAAACAATCAGACACTTCCATGTAAAGCAAGGTCATCTCTCATCAGATGCATTATTGTACTTTTATCCGGCGTAATGGTTGAATACGAGGACCAGTTACTCGATTGCTGGGGCTTTGTTCTGACAGAGATTATAAAGAGACACAATTATGATGTGGTTTAATGGTCAGACAAGTGAACAAGAGAAACAAATTTAATAATGTGTCGCATAGAACTTAAAATGTCCTTGCAAATATGCCATGGGAACATTTTGAGAAGTTTGTTAGTTTAGTTTCTGAAAATGTCGATAAGTGGGAGTGAGATTTCACTGATATCTGACCTGTTGTCTCTGCTGCCGTGGTGAGGCTGCAGTGCTGTCCTCACAGTGCAGTCCCATCAATGAGGAGGTGCACAGTCTGCTGTGAACGACTGTTGACAGTCAGTGACCTTGAAAACTTTTTCCAGGCAGTCTGGGTCGCCGACTGTCCACACGTAGCCCAAGTTTGCTGTTGCTGAGTTCGGCAGAATTAAAAGCTACCTTTCAGGACTTGTCATTCACTGAGAGCGGGGTTGGCACTTTGACAGGACACAGCAACGGTGAGGTCAAGAATTCCCCAAAATGAGAATATGGATAAATCAGGGAATATATAATAATCAACACCACTATAATAACACTTTTAAATAAATGTAAGATTAAATAAATGTATTATCAGGTACATATAAGCAGAGGTTTATGGAAGGAGTGGACGTGAACAGAAAAGGCTGCAAAGCCTGGAGAGAACAGCTGCATGGTTTTTGGAGCCTGTCTGCTCCCAGTTTACTCAGTGAGATGTGCAGTCCTGAATTGCAACAGGCCACAAGAGGCCTCAGAAGAAATTGAAAACTAGAGCCAAAGATTGATTGATGAGAATGGACATCAGCTGGGAGCCAAAGTATAGAAACTACCCAGGACTCAGACAGAACACCATCAAAGAGAGCATATATGGGAGAACAACAGTATATACCTTTTTTAATCAGCAATGTGTGTTTGTACTATAAAATCCAAGCATATTGCTTGCAGAAGCAATTCAGTCTCTTAATTACTGATGATCCATTTAAGGCCAAGAGTGTCAGCGGTCTCATTAGTGCCTTGCTGAGACCCATTGGTGTTAATGGAGATTAGATGTGTACAGTACAGTGACAAGATTAGTGTGGATGCATGTGTGGTCATATAAAGTCAGGTACGTTTCTGTCACTGGAGGGAAAAAGTAGACGGCTACACTGGATGTGCTCATTCTCCACCATAAGGCTCAAAGATGTTTCACATTATTGATTTGACAATGTCAGCTGCAATCTGAATGTAAAGTGACACAATCACATTCACATCTGTTGACATGATGTTGACGTTGCCATGGTAAAGATCTGCAGTGGTGTGCTCTGGATCGATGTCGTGAATGCACTTGACACAGGTATAGGCTACAGGACAGAGAAAGCAGGGCTGAAGTAAAATGCTGTTATCACTGTGCCCTCGGAGTGATCAAATCAAAATGCAAAATAAAAGTGCTTTGGCTGCTAATACAACCTTTTCAACGAGCAGGCTCCATGTGAATGAATTTCAATCATCCATTTCTGCAAGCGGCTGCCTGGAAGAAGAACAATTACATCACTGACTCCCTGTACACTGCGATGCCTCCTTCGCTAGAGGGCGCTGTGCTCTCTGTCAGCTGTTGACGTTGCAATGACGTTTTAGGAAGTGACAGAAAAGACAACAAATATGCGGCTGGCTAATCACCGCTAGATTGTTTCATTCTGTTGCAGGAACAGAAAAAATAGCACCGCAGTGATGACTGTACTGTTGTATTGATATTGTTCCTCTGGAAACACTTGTGTCGCAGTCTGGCATCAAAAATATAGAACAAGTAAGTCGTAACGATGTCAGTCCTGTGCTTTCTATGTCAATGTTTCTGTGTTTTGTAACACTAGTTAGCTAACACTCAGTTAACGTTGCGCTTACATATTGAGTGTGTTAAACTGAGCCTGAATAGTTTTTTAATTTCCCAGTACGTATAGTGGTTTCGTGTTGCGTAATTACTGAATCGGGTGTGTTATTCCATGTTTATATGCTATTAAGATAAAAAGAGATAGCTCCCAGTGGAATAGCTCGGCTACATGGTAAGAAGATAACTACTAGTCTGTAATAATTCTGGAAACACATGCTTATTCCAACTGTAGTTTGATGTCTTATGTCTTTTTGACCGTGTTAAGCCTTACCTCCCAAGCCTTCAGATAAATCATGTATCAGTCTCATCAGGGACAACAAAATTAAGTAATGGTCTATTTAATGTCATATTTTCAAGCTTAAAAAAACTGAAAAACTGAACAAAATGCATATTATATTTAGTTAAAAATCATTTTTGACAAATTACCTTGACATTATTTTAAGGCGATGACATGTAATCCTTACATTTGAATATTGGTGTGTAGAAAATAAATAGAACTTTAAATTCCATCATCTTTAAATGGAGTTTAGTAAATTGTAGTAAAATCGTGCAGAGGACATACATGTTCAGGTTTTGATAGTTGACTAGCTGAACATTATGAGAAAAGAGGAAGTTGCTGTTATATCAGCCAACACACATACCAAAACAAATCACTTTCATTTTCACAGAAATATATTGTTAGAGTTAGTTGAAATTTAGCTGACAAATGTGGTTTCTTCAAATCAGTTTTAGAATATGTCTTGTGAAATTTGCTACTCTTTACCAACAATCTCCACTTAAATACTTTGACAATAGTGTAATTCAGAAGTACCATAAACACAAACTGTTGTTGTGTTTTGTGTTGCTGTAGGTTGATCATTCAAACTTACAGAAACAGTGACATTTCCAAACCACCCTGATGTCGTCTGGCTGTCCACCCCAGTCACCTGCTGTGGCAAAGTCTGAAGTAGCTATAGAAGGAGAATGTCCGTTGCTGGCTGCCACTTTCGCCTACTGGGATAACATCCTGGGACCACGTGTGCGCTACATCTGGGCGCCAAAGGGTGACCAGCTGATGTTCCTTAGTGATGGAGAAGTCATCTTTTTGGCCAACCATACTCTGAATGGGGAGATTCTGCGTAGTGCTGAGTGTGGCGCTGTGGATGTTAAGTTCTTTGTCCTGGCAGAAAAGGGGGTCATCATTGTGTCTCTAATCTTTGACGGCGAGCTGAAGGGGGACAAAAACACATGTGCCTTGTCCATTATCCTGCCTCAGACAGAGTTGGCCTTCTACCTGCCTCTGCATACAATCTGTGTGGAGAGGTTAAAACATGTCATCCGCAAGGGGCGCATTTGGATGCAAAAGGTACCCACCGATTTTTTGTCTTTTCAGTCCTGGAAAGTAGTAGTAGTAGTACTACTAAGTAGTACTTAGTAGTCACACAAGAATTAACAAATGGTTGTCCTAAATTTTACCGAGCTTTTCTTTCTGATTTTAAACAAGTATTAAGTAATCTATCACCTATCTTTCAGAGAAGAATAACAAAAGAGTAATAAAGTAGCACACTCCCAACACAGTGGAGTAACTTAGCTAATTAGGTCTGAGAGCTCTTGCATAGAAACCTAGTGAGTAGGTTATAATAAGGGCAGATAAAATAAGCTGACACACAACGCTTCATAATATATCGCCACTGCAGACACTGCTATACCGGCCTATTTATCAATCTCCTATGTTTTGCATGTTTATCACTATTGTTAGTTTTACTGCTTTCCATTTGTCAGAATGTTTGTCCTGACGTAAATATTGTATCCTTTATTATTTTGCCTGACACACCTGCAGTTTGCCTCTTTTTTGCTGTTCTAGTAGTTGTGTCACTTTGTGAGACTACATATTGTCTTTGACAGGCCTAATTCAGATGTTGCTTACTGGCTTTTGGGTTTAGGATCTAATCTCAGTATGTTTTTTTGGCAACAAGTAAAACACCTGCATGCAATAACATACGAGTAGAGACGACACCTCTGCTGTTTAACTAACTATGGGTATTTACAGGTTGCATGTCTTAATACACTGCATTAATACAGGGATTCTTATTTATTGGTACTTGAGTCTATAAATGGTTTTGGTACATGTCTAAGATTATTGGTACAGAAATTTCCAGCATTATTGGTTTAGCTGTAATGTGTTTTATATTTTTATGTCCTGTGGTTTTCAACATACAAAACTTTCTCCTATATAACTTGTCTTTTTTTAACTCATGTATGTCAGATGTTATGAAAATTCAGTATTTACAGCTGTTTCTCTCCTCCTTCATCTTTAGGGCTACAACATCATCTCAGTGTTAAGCTTGGAGATTATCCCTATCATGGAACTGTTGGCCTCTATGAAGTCACACAGTGTGGCAGAAGATATAGACGTGAGCAATACACACACACACACACACACACACACACACACACACACCTTAAACAGAGAATCTTTTTTATATCTGTACAGTGAATGTAAATGTAGACACAATGTAAAAACATAGTAATACATTTCCTCCAGAAAACAATAACGGTGAATGAGTGAATGACATCGCTATCACTATTATTTAATATAAAGATCTTCAAAAATCATGCCACTTAAATGTTTAAAGTGAAGGGAGAGTTAATACAGTAACTTTTCATGTAAACATGATGATGGTGGCAGGGAATTAAAGGAGCTGAGTTGCATTTTGAAACAAACGGTGGAAAATTTCCATAATCTCATTCTGTCACTTGTTCCAATGGCCTCTATATCCAGATGGTTTGAATTATCCAGGGTTCTCTGCATACATTACCACCTAATGTGACAAAAAGTCAACAATTTCAATTTCATGTGCCCGTCACCACTTTTGTTTTTGTTGACACCAATTGTAAAAATGACTCTTTTTTTTGTTTCACTCCTGCTGTGTAGATAAAAGACACTGTGCTGAATGATGATGACATTGGGGATAGCTGCCATGAGGATTTCCTTCACAAGTAAGCATTCTGGTACAAGCAAATAGAGACGGATGATGAACAATGCCTGTTTAACACCTATCAACCTTCCACTGATGAGTAATGGCTCTCCACTATCCCAAAGTTTCCTCCAGAGAAAGGATGGAAGCTTAAATTGCTGTTTAGTGTTGAGAGTCTGGAAGGTCTGTTCTTACACTGAAGATCCCAGTCGCTTCAAGTTGAACAGGATTAACTCAGCATCCTGTGAACATGACAAAATATCTGTAAATAGGGACTTACTGGGATCTAGAACACATTTGTGTCTGGTGTATGTAGAGTACAATGACAGCTGTGCTGTCATAATATTTGAAGCAATGCAGGTTTTAGTTTTCATGTTATCAGGCGCAAAAGTCCTTTTTGCTACCATTAAAATCTTTGAATTTCAGTGGTAGAGTTTAAAAGCTGAGGACATCAATTAATGATGAGTAATTAAGAGTATTTAAGTACTACTAAGCATCACATTGACCTAGTATCCACTAGATTACCAAATTGACAACCCTAATTAATCTTCTGGGCCACAAATGTTTTTTCAGGCCCTGTCTCAGTCATTATTCCTTCAAGTCGTCATTAATAATTAGAGTATTGCTACTGGTGCTAATTGGTTGTAAATTGCATCTCTTTGTCCTTTTGTTTCAGGGCCATCAGCTCTCATCTGCAGACGTGTGGCTGTTCAATAGTAGTTGGGAGCAACCCAGAGAAAGTAAATAAGGTAAATTGACTGGATTAGTGACTGCACACAGACGCAAGTTGTAATTCATCTGTAGAGTTCAAAAGGTTGTTGAAATGAGCTATTTTGTTTGCATCTTGAATCCACAAGCAGCTTAAGATGAGGGGATGTCAGAATTAAAAAAAAAAGAAAATGTGGGTGATAAATTAGAAGGGAAACTAAAATTGCTCACTATGTACTGTATTGTATTATTTACAGCATTGTATAGTGTAGTGTAACTACAGTATCAGCATCAGTTTCTCCAATGAATATCTAAAGTTTACTCAGTCTTAATAGTAATACACTCATAATTGTATTTTAATTGGCCAAAGGCCTGAATTGAGCACCAGCTAATCAAGACTTTTGTATACACCAGCTGGCCTAAAGCCAAAAGTCAGGTTGAGGACTGTAGCTTCTTTAGTACCTGTGCTGGTGACTGCAGTCTCCTGGAAAGCTAATGTAAAAATGATATGTTCTTCCAAAATGTCTCCAAATCTGTTTTTCTTTTACTTCAAATCTTTTGAACAGTGAAAAAAGGGATTTCACAGAAGGCTCATTTGATGTAACAGTAAAACTGTCACTGTTTGTATTTTACCAATCCAATGTTTTCTTGCAGATTGTGCGAACTCTGTGCCTCTTTCTCACCCCAGCTGAGAGGAAGTGCTCCCGCCTCTGCAAGGCAGACTCTTCCTTCAAATATGACACAGGCCTGTTTGTTCAGGGTCTGCTAAAGGTAGCCAGCACTTTACTCACATTAGAACTATGTGATCTGACGGAGAGTCTGGTTACTGTTTTCTGTTTTTGTCTGCTTGTTTGAGCTCGCCCAGTCTGTCGTTCTAACCTGTTGTCTTTTCTGGACTTAGAATTCACTTCTCTTCCCTCACACATAGAGCTTTTTATGTTGTCATTATGAGCAAATTAATTTTAGAAGTTCTTGTCTGTTTTGGCAGAAGGGTTTTCTACTTGTATGTTCACATGCAGAACAGAGCTAGAAATAGTGGAGGGGGGGGGGGGGCAGTGGAGGGGGGGGGGGGTGCAATTTATGAACTGCAATTGTAACCTACGTTCTGTGCTATTTTAAATTGCTACAAGATATGAATATCTTGTAGCACATTACATAAAAAAATAATAATTACACCAGGTAGCATGAGTAGCCAAGTGTTGACAGGTTCTTGATAATGTGCTTTCCTACCATTTATTTTTTCTTCCCAGGACTCCACAGGTAGCTTTGTCCTGCCCTTTCGCCAGGTGCTCTACTCCCCATACCCAACAACTCACATTGATGTCGACATCAACACAGTGAAGCAGATGCCACCATGCCATGAACACACATACAACCAGCGCTGCTACATGCGGGCAGAGCTTAGCGCGCTATGGAAGACAGACAGCGAGGAAGACATACCCCCAGATACAATCATTCACACTGATGAAACCTTTACACCTGACCTGTAAGATCTGCACTAGTATTGTGTTCATCTGTGCAACATAAAAGTTGTAGTTCTAAATTTAAAGTTCTAAAACATATTTTTTTATCATAAACCTTTTGGCTTTTCTCTTAGGAACATATTTCAGGACGTCATGCATAAAGACACTTTGGTGAAGTCATTTATAGATGAGGTAAGAGTATTGCATCAGTTCATGTGTTTTTCTTTACTGTTTTTATCAAACAATTCTCTCGATGCTATGGCGCCTGCTTACATGAGAAACCATATTAAACCAATTAGCTGTGGAACAAGGAACAAAGATAAGAAATGTGTTATCACACACACACACACACACACACACACACACACACATATTCTCACACAATGACGCTGAGGCTCAGATGCAGACAGTACTCTACAAACAGGAACATTACAGTATTTACCAATCACTAGTCCATACATACCGAACAAACATATTATTTATTCCCAAGGGTCACTGCCCATCATCACCAAGAAAGTGCTCCCAGAGTTGTGGTTACTGTTGTTTCTCATGACAACAACACTATGTTTCTTTCTTAAGGTTAGCCCATAGGGGCAGGGAATGGCTGATTGTTTTTCTCTGAGTGCTTCCAGCTAACTTGTAGCCTGGACTACTAATTGACATCCTGTGTCGTACCCAGGTGTTCATGCTGAAGCCAGGCCTGTCCCTGCGGAGCACCTATCTGGCCCAGTTCCTGCTGCTGCTCCACAGGAAAGCCCTCACACTGCTCAAGTACATAGAGGACGAAACGTAAGAGCTGTCACTTATAAGACTTTAATTCCAAAAAACAAAAGGGATTAATGTGTGGCTGTATACCTCTATATGTATGCACACTGCAGAAAGAAACAGTCTATAGCTGCAGTGCGGACACTGCTGTTGCAGACAGTGACATCACCACTAATCTCCACTGCCCCCCCATAGAACAGACAGCCAAATATAACCTAAAGCCCTGTACACTATAGCCTATGTCATACACTTTCTTAAGTTTATTTAAAAGAGTCATGTCCGTGATTTTCTGCATCTCTCACTATTATTCACAACGATTTGCTTAATCGGGATCAGAATATGGCAACCATAGAGGCACAGGTACCAAACCGGGACGATAAGGACAGTGAATCCAGCTCAGTAACATGTGTTACACAGAGTGCAGAGAGCTGTGTCCTTTTACTAGTGACTTCTGTGCACTGCATTGAAATGCATTGGCAATATGTTAAAGTCACTCTGGCTCAGTGGACTGGAGGTGTAAAGCAGACACTTGAACAGATGAAGATAAGGTGCTGTGTGTCAAAGAGGTAGAGAAGCATAGTGGTCAGGTTACCATGTAGAGGAAACAGAGCACAAGCACCTTTCTGCCTAGCAGCATAAACAGCTCATATAATGAGCTGGGTCATCCCTTACCCTCTTCTCAATGTGTAACCATGATCTGTTGCTTAAGAAATCTTCAAGGACGAAATATTATGTTGTAATAATGTAACGTAATTACACAGATACAAAGCACATCGAGTATTAAGTGGAAAAATACTGTCTTATATTTGTTTTTGCCAGCATTTCAATAATAATTTTTCACAGCCATGACCTCTCACCATCTCAGATGTTGAGATTGACTTTACAATGCATCATGTTGAATGAAGTAAATATTGTGTTGAGTAAGATTATGATAAAATGCATTCATTGCTCATTGCTTTCACAGGCATGCAAAAGACTTGGAGTGGAGCCAGCAACTCATTATCATCAAAACACTACATTATGTTTTTATGATTATAATTTTAATCACTAACAAGTATGTCTCATTTCTCTGCCACCCTCCTCAGGTAATTGACCTGTATGCCAGGCTCTGAGGTGAACTGGTGGCTTTTGATGACTTCACATCACATTTTGCATTAATGTATTTTGAATTCAGGCTGTAACCTGAATATTTACTCAATGACAAAACAAGTTCAAACCTAGTGCTGTAGCTTGACACTCAACTAATCACCCTCCTCTCTAGGGACCCAGTGTAGTTTTGCATGAGACCAATTCATCTGAGATGTTGCAGTTCGCACTGTCATTTGCTTTCCTGCATTTTTTTCCTGCCACCCTCCCTGTGGCGAGTTGGTCTTAGCTCCATCTGGGCTTGACGCATCCTTCTGTGCTCCCCATCAGTGAACTGACCTTCCCACTCTTTTTAGGTCAGCAGTCACTCCCTATTTTAATCTTCTAGCCCTACACAGCCTTACTCCACTTGCTAAGACTTTGACTAATCAAGTTCTTCTTCAATGAGAAATATGTATATATATATAAACATACAAGCATATTTGTAACCGTAAACTAATTATTATGGTCATAATATTTCAGATCTCATTATTTGATTATATAATCTCCTGTTAATATTAGTATATATTTGTCTCTGTCCTAATATCCTGGCTTCAATCAACCAAGACCAATTATTTTTCTTAAGATTTGTGCGCACAAAATGCTTATACAACTAAAATTACACACGATACAATACATTATTATAAATTACACAATATTTTCAAGCTAGTGAAGTTTTCTTTCTAGAAATATTAATGGGCGAATCCACAGTAAATAATTCCTGGACTCTGGTTCTATAGAGCATTTTAGGTCCTGCGGCTTCATATTCGCTCTCTCTACTTTCTACCTGGATTTAAAGATTTACTCATAAATGGTATTTTGGCCTGAGGAAGAGAACGTGGAGCTCCCTGTGAATTTGTAATTAAGGATGAAGTATTACGTATTAGTACACTATAGGCCTTATACCTTAGAATCAACACATACAGAAAGTCATGACTCAAAAAAGGCTATCTTTATCATGGTAGGACACAAAGTTACGTAAAAAACATTCATAAGCAAAGAATTTCTTGGCTTCGCTGACAGATTCTGCTTAAATATGTTAAGAAGGAAATGCATAATCTTTTTTGAGAGTTTACAAAGTTGAAATACGCTGTGTTTTTTGTTAATTATCATAAATTATAAAACTAATATTAAAACAAATTAACTGATTTTTTTCTTACCTGTGCCTGTGTTACCTAAAATGGTTCCAAATGAGATGTGCTTCATCTTATTTTCGTCCAGTAAAGAAAAACCATGATCATATTTCACTCATGAGACAACACAAACTGTGCAAGCAAAACATTATTTTCATGTGAAAGCCTATAAGCAGTCTTGTTTATGATGTTGCTAACAGCCTGATGTCTAAGGGCATACTATTTTACAAGTGTTTTGACAGAATTGTTTATGCTCACTTGCCATCCTGTAGCGACATACATAATTCATACTGGCATGGCATTCCTGTTCACAGCTGCAACCTAACTAGATGCTAATGTGAATCCCCTGACCCTTAGTATAGTAGGTTGTTAACAGTTATACCACAGTGAAATGTCTTTTCGCCTCCCTTCACAGGCAAAAGGGGAAGAAGCCATTTCGGTCCTTACGTAATTTAAAGACGGACCTGGATCTGACGGTGGAAGGAGACCTAAACATTGTAATGGCATTCGCTGAGAAACTAAGGGCAGGTCTGCACTCGTTTGTATTTGGGAAGCCATTCTACACCAGTATGCAAGAAAGAGACCTACTCATGACCTTGTGATTCTTGTTCCACATTTGCACTTTACTCACTGGAACCATAACTTAATGAAAACATGTTTTTTGTGTTGTTGTCGCTGCGTTCTGCTGTTAAATGAAAGCATGCAAAATCTAATTTGTGAGTTGACCATCAGCCTGAATATTTGTTTCCTCTTTGCTGAAATGAAAAGAATAATTTGCCTTCATTTTGTTTCTTGAGCAAACGATGGGATGAGTTTAAAAATTGATGGTTACTGCTGTTGTGAGCCATTAGAATTAAAGTTTTGATATATGGCCTTGATCATAATGTGAGATTAGTGTTTTTATAAGACTTAAGTTATTCTCTGTGGGATGAATTATTCATGCATTCAATGACTTTGTCTCTTAAATGGGTTGTATTAATATATGATGTTAAAATTGTCCGACATGCCCACCAGAAATGATCGGTTACTGGTTTCAACTCTGCCTGTGTTTTACACTGTATTATGTGGTTGGCTTTTCAACCATTTGAACTTGTGAATTGCCTTTTAACGAAATCAAATTGCTGACTATGTTCTAAATGTGAATGGTCCATTTGTGACTAATAATGAAGAACAAGGATTTCATCAAAGGTAATGGGCAGAAGCAGTGTAAATGAAATCTGCTCACAATCCCTACTTGTGACTTTGACCACGACTGTCATCATCAAACACCTCTGCTCAGTTGTGAATTAAATGAATGTTCCCTGTATTTTCTTGTCTCCAACAACCATTACCCATCTGTTTGCTGTTAGTGATATAAATAAAAATGCATCTTTTGGAAATATATATTATTCCTTTAAGCATTTGCTTTAAATGTGAATTGTTTTCATGTTGCAATACGCTGAGTTGATTCAGTTGTGCCATACTTGCTCTGCCATCAGCATTTAGCTTGAGACACTGCTTTATGCAGGTGGTTGTTACCCTGCACTTTGCTTTGACAGACAAGAACATTAATTTGGTAAAAGCCAGGGCTGCTGCAACTGTAACTATAGTCCATCTTCTCCAACCAGGCCCTTAAAATCATCACCGCCTTTTACAGTACTTCCAACAAAAATGGAAACTTAACCCAAACCTCAATCTCCGGTTTGGTTGACCCAAAACAGCACTTGACAAGGCAAATCGAACCTGGTGTTCTGAATGCCCTTTTCTATTTTACCACAGATTTTTGTAACAGATGCTTTTCCTGTCTTTTAAAACTGACAACACAGTATACCTATGAGAGAGATGGATATAAGAAATGTCACTGTGAACAATGAATTCTTTGAAAACTTTAACACCATTTCTTCTAAATTCACAGAAGATACCATCAATGAGGAAGCTTTTTGTAAACCACTGGATTAAAATGGCAGTATATCGATCTTGTTCTGTCTATAAATGCCTTGAGTGAAGAAATTATAATTAGGCTTGCTCTAGAGGGCCCAGAACGTCTGCGTATTCAAAACAAGAGGGAAATGAACCAAACGTGAGAGAGGTGTTAATTACTAATAGAATATAATCAGTAGAGACTATACCAAGACCTCCGTGAGGAATTATAGTTGGAATAACATTCACCAAGAGATGATTTTGTTATAAAGGCACTTTCAATATAATGTCTGTAGGGAAAGCTGTGTCTGATATCTGGCATCTGGCTGGAATGACTGTGTAATGAAATTATTGAGTTCTTTACATAGCTCTGGTGTTGTGACCGGAGGAACACATTTACACCCATCAACATTAAAACCACTGGGAAGAGTAGGTCGTTATCACCTCTCTGCTTATCGTAAGAGGCAACAAATGGGGAGGAATGTGATGCGTTGTATATATGCTGTCATCCAACGTAAAATGATGTCATGTGATATATTGTAATGTAGTGTACATGGCGGCACATATAATAAACTAATAAATAAAAAAGCCGTCTTCTTAGTGGAAGGATTTAGATCAAAGCACTGATGTATCATGTAGGTCTTTTGTCTTGATGTTACAGAATAAACAAACGTTAATCTACAACACAACCAGCTGCTTCAAATTTCCATTTTAACACAGTGTGTGGAAAGAAAAATTGGAAAGAACACTATTATAGTACACACCTTAGAAATGAAAGAGTCATATGGTAAGCCTTGTATATAATATTCAGTGAATATGGACAATATTTCATTTTGATTATTACTATTATATAGGAGTCTTGATGGGAGGTGGTCTGCTTTTGCCTGTTGCTCTTAGAGAAGACTGGGGAAATTATCACAGACAGGTGCAGTGCACCTTCACAGCACCAAAACAACGCTGGTGAGGTGACGCTCAAATAATAAACGTTGTTGATAGGTAGTAAAAACTGTCTGTCAGGATATGGGCGCGGTATCGCTCATGCTTACATCTTATTGGTCAGTCTCCGACTTTCTATGTTTCCTATTGGTCAATTACGTGTCTGACTCAACTCGACAGAGCAGGAAGCGATGTTAACTGGCAGTCTGCCAGGTAAATATGGCACAGAGGATGCTAGCTATGTCCATGTATGACGACAAAAGGACAACAACTCCTGCATAACTGGAGCAAACATGAAACAACAAGATTTATCGGGGATGCTGAGGTATTATACACTTATTGAGAGACTTGCTTTCACAGTTTGAAATAAGGGAAGTTGTAGGGTGCGGCCTGCTGTCATTAGCTTGCTAGCTAACTACAGTGCTAACGTTATGATAGTTAGCGGCTAGCATTAAAAGCTGCTTTATTCACATGCTTAAACGTCATCAACCAGCAGCTACTTGTAACGATACAAAAGCCAAAATATTACGTTAGGCAACAGCCCGCCTTTGCTACTTGTACTGAGGATAATACCCAGGAAATTACTCAAGACCTGGGATTAGCTAAGTGTGTGGTTAGTTACAGGTATGGCTGTGGGTTCCGCATCATATCCAAACCAAGTGAATTATTAAGTAATCAATTCATGAACGACTGACCTTGTTGAGCTGGAAATATGTCGAGATAGAAAACTGTGTCCATGATAACGTCACCAGATTAGTTTGTAATCAGAACAAGAGGTAATTTACTGGTTGCAATATGTATAGAAGTTTTTTGATTAAATGATTAGAGTGATGCTTTGTAAATCACTGTGTATGGCAAACGTCTTTAGCAATTTAAGGAAGGTGCTGATAGGCTACTTGAGCAAGGTTAACTTTTAGTGACAGGTAGATTTAGAGGTATCTAGCAAGTATAGATTTCTAGTACACCGAAAACAAAAGCAGCAGCACCACGGTTTTAATAGTTGTTGTACCTGTGATCTGATTTGTAATCACATATGCTTGTATAATGGTTTTCAGACTCTCAGACAGTGAATGATTGTTGTTATTATTCAGTACACACGGTCCTGGAGAGAATATTTTGTCGTGGCTGTTTTCTCTGTATTGACTGTAATATACAGTCCTGTCCTGTATTCCTCTTGCTGTCTATATTTGTCTTTGCTGACTGGTGTTTGGGCTGATGTGTACAGTATCTGTTGTGATGCTGACATGAAACATAATACATCCAGCTATGGTATGAAACTATAATTTGATAGCTCAGTTCTGTGGCTGATAGTTACCCTCTAAAGTGTACTTAAGTCAGTGACCTTCCTGAGATGGCAGCTAAATCTGTACTCACATCTCAGAACTCTTGTGCGATATTACATAATATCTAAACCTGCCTTTCAAGATTTATGTTGTGTTGTGCTGTGATCAGTTTTAGATGGAGTGACTCAGAGTTGTGTCATTTGTAAACACAACTGGCCTGGCTTGTAGCATGTGTCAAGTCTTGGCCTGATACATAGCTCTGGTATGAAATTGCAGACTGTTAACAGATAATCATATTTTGTTTTGTAAAAAAAGGTATCTTTTACACAACACAGGGGCAGCAGCTGTTAGTTTCAACTCAGTGGTTTTACTCTTGAGTGATTTAAGTTAGATTAGATGAGGATTTGAGTTTGTGTGCATTAGTGTTTACTTGAACAGTATTCAGGCTTGTTTTGACCCTTTACCACGGGCTTATGCAAAGCATACACTTGCAGTCACAGACACACATGCATACACGTGCACCATCATTCCACAAGCCACCTGCCATATACAAATAATATAAAATAATCCTTTTAGTAGAAGCAAAGTTCACACCACTAATTGCAGGCAGCGTCCTCGTGACTTGCGCATAATATGTCCATACATACATTACAGATAGTTGTGATCATGTGTTGTGCACATGTTTAAACAACAATTTGAAATAAAAGTTAAATATAACTTTGTAGTTTTCTGCTGCTTAGTCAGGTTGTCTTTAATTAAATTAATTTTGCTTGGCATTAATATAAAAATCATATACTCACAAATGCACTGCAAAAAAATAGATACATTTTCTTTAAAAAAAAAAGCCCTCTCTGTCTGTCTTTGCTTGACTGCGCTTGGTCTTTTTTGCTTTTGTTCTTCCACTTTGTGGAAATAATTTTTGTTCCTGTTCTTTTACAGCAATCTGACTCTGGCTATTTTAATTTTAGCCATCTGACTGAGAGTCTGTAGCCATGGATGGGCATGTTCCCAAAAATAATGAGAGCACCTTCCCCAGCTTTGTGGATCTGGATGACTTTCTCAACAAGCACAACTCGAACTTCATCTGGCTCCTCGTTGGTGAGTTTCCTTCATGTGTACTGAGGGAAGAATAACCAAAACGGTGGATGTTTTCAGACCTTAACTAATTTGTGACATGTAAAGTGCAGATCTGTCAGGACTATCGAGATGCATGTTAGTGGCCTATCAATAGATATAGTAGATCGATATATGGATATAGATAGATTACAGTATTGTAATTCCGTATATTACATGCTAGTATTGTTATTTCTTCAATCTGAGATCAATGACAGAAATCATAATTAAAACTGAGTTTCAGTTAACATGAAAATTAATTACCTCCAACTGACTGAGACCATGTTGTGGTTTTCCATTTCAGCCACCATTCTGTCCTGTGGATGGATTATCTATTTAACTTATTACAACTCCCGCAACATTGGCCTCATTCTCACCCTCATCATCAACAGACTCTACAAGGATGGCTACATTCACATTGGTGTGTTAACCACAAGCTCTGACATACTGCTCATGTGGTGCACTCAGGCTAAGTAATATTTGATAATGATCCAGCTTCTCATAGTGATCAGACTAATATAAAGGACACAAACAATATTTATAAATCACCCCAAGATAAACTTATTGATGGGAATTACAAAAAGTGCAGCATTTGGAAATAACAGAGGTGGGAACCTTGGCACAGTTTTGAATTGCTATACAGACAAAATTACAGGGTGTAAGGTGAATCCTTTCACATTCAGGCCTGAGTTGACTAGAAATTTCGACAACAGAGAAGTCAATAATACTACAAACTGTAGTAAGTGTAAGTGTCAGCTGGGGGTGATTATAGTGGAAGCAGTCAGGTGTTGTCAGTTTGTCACAAAATAATTAAATCAGTGGAAGACATGTTGTGAGGCAAAAAGTATAGGGAGACATGTTTTTCATTTCTTTTGTGTGTGTCCCTCTGTGACCAACTTTTTTTTTAATTAGTCTCTAATTAAGATATATTTTCCCTCTTGCTGATATGAGAGAGACAAGTCAATTACATAGTTTCAGGCAGCACACTGATAGCTTTTGTTTTTACCAGGGCTTACATAAACATATATTTACGTCTTATCGTCTATCATAAACTGGTTTATTTACCTGGATTTTAGACCACTGTGATTCAATGCAAACAGAGTTTTATTTTTGAAATAATTTTGTGGTAATATTATTGAAAATATCCACTGTTATTTTTTTTTAAAGATGATCTAACTCTCTTCTCTACAGGCTCCTTCTCCTTTTCTGTGCTGTCAGGAAAAGTCATGTTCAGAGATGTCTACTATATCAACCAAGACATGTCTATCAGGTAACCTGATCTGTGTGTTTGCTTCTTTTCACTTGCCCTAGCTTATACCTTATAGCTTACTGAATTCCTTTTTTCTTTCTGTCTGTTTAATAGGATACAGGATGGCTTCCTCATCTTTCGTTGGTGGAAAATGTATAACCCAAAACAGAAACAACATGGTGAGCTGTCTTTGATTATCCTCTGGACATGTAAAAAAGACTTCATTACCATGTTCTGTGGGTTTTAGATTCATTCTTATTATGATATAATTTGTTTACTGATTAACACAAATAACAATTTGTATAATTAAATATTAGTATCATAAACTTGAATTAGCCTTAGCTAGTTATTTATTTATGTTATTTGCTAGGATAATAGGGTTTACTGTTTATTGATCATTTAGCAAATTATTTTAGCAGTTGCTTGAATAGGGTGTAAATTAGAGCTTAGACAGTGATGGTCATTCATCAGTTGTTTTAAAAATCACTCTTTATTTTGTCACATACAAATACTTTGATGTTTTGTTTCTTGTTTGTCTTGTGCCATCAGACCCCAAAGCAGAGACCAGGCTATCTGTGACAGTTAACGGCTTTGAGTTTCACGTCTACAACCGCACCAGCCTCTATGCTCGCCTCCAGGAGACCTTTGGACTCGATCCCACACTCCTCACACCTAAAAAAGATGAAGAGCAGGGACAAGAAGACAGAAACAAGACCCTTGAAAGGTTCAGCCAAGACCTCACTATGTGGCTATCTGCTACATTAAATGTTGTTCAAACATTGATTTGAAACTTTCAAAATATATTTTAATGATTAGAAGATCCCTATAGCAGAGAACTGCAGCATTTTGTGTCTCACTTCAGTATCATATAAAGGAGACATGACAAAAAAAACAATGAAAACAATCTGAACTTACATGCCTCCCTTCCTTTTCTGTTATCACTTTAGGATTTGGGAATGGTGACACAGTAGAGAGATCTTTTCATTTGCCTCTAAAATAAATTGCAATAACAAGAGACGTTATACTATCTGTTGTAAGACTGTATGACTTAACTTTGACTCTGGTCCTCCTGCAGTGTGCACATCAAAGCAGAGAGCCCAGACCCCACTTCGTCTTGGCGTTCCCTCATTCCTGTCATCAAAGTTAATATCAGCACTGTAAGTGCCTTCGAAATTTGGTATTAATTGCATTAGGGGTCTAAGAGAGTAAGCAAGGATACCAGCTTTAGAAATAGCTCAAGGGCACCGTTGAGAAAAACATGTGATTAGGCCTCATGCTTTATCTAGATGTGTGTTTGCTGTCCTGTAGGGTCGTTTGGCATTTGGGAACCATTACCTCCCACAAACTCTGTGTGTGAACTTTGAGGATGCCTTTTTGACATACGCCACCAAACCTCCGTCCAGCCACCTGGACCAGTACATGCACATTGTCAAAGGCTCACTGGAAAATGTGCGCGTTATGCTGGTTCCTAGTCCACGCTACCTGGGCATGCAGAATGATGAGTAAGTACCACTCGTATATACATCTTTCTGTCAAATCACCTATTTTCAAAGGCTTGTACTTAAAGAAGGTTTGCGCTTCAACTGTAAAATGTATATAAAAGTAATACAAGTAGGTAAACTAAATAACGCAACAAACAATAATAATGTAATAATGTAACAGACCATGAACATTTAGTATTTCTTTATTCAAACTGATTTCTGTTACATGTAGTCATCATAAGTTTTCAAACTATGTTTACATTTGCTTTCAAAATGGCTTTAGAGATAAAGCTTTTGGCTTAAGCTCAATGTATGCAGGAAATGAGCCCATTATTCTGTTTAAAATGGATAATTCTATGCACCACTCTCTCTGTGTTTCTTCCTATTTACACTGTAATATGTAATATATGATATGAATCTTAAACACACTCAGGCAGGGGACTCTATTTCTTTGCTTGAGTTAACGAACCGAACATTTATAAGGAGTTAGAAATAAATGGTGTCATTTGAATTTTTGTTTTTTGCTTGGCAAAGCAGTTACTGCCAGGGTGCTTTTACTTTGCTGAGTGTAGGAGGTGCTGTCTTTTCAAAGGTTAAATTTGTTAGATATTAAGAAAATGTTAGGATTTTTCTACCTGAAATGGGCAATTTTGACACCCAAAATTTTAGCAGAATGCTTCAACCGACAAATTTAACTGTACTGAATAACAGGCATAAGCCATTATTCCAATGTTTGACTGTGGGTTTCTTTTTCCAGGCCACCCAGACTGATGGGTGAAGGCTTTGTAGTCATGCAGTCCAATGATGTTGACATCTATTACTACCAAGATGAACCTGGTATTTACACATAAACACAGCATTAATGCAGCACTAATACCCAAAATAATTGTCAATGTGAGTGTGACAGATTGGCAATGACTGACTAATGTTGATTGAATGGTAAATGCACATGTCAACAGTTAAATTTTTTGTACTAAAGAAGTTATTACATCTGTTTGTCTGTCTGTCTGTTTGCAGGTCTGGTTCCTGTGGAGCAGGAAGGTGCAGAGGAGGCTGAAACTTGCAGTGAGGATGATAAGCTCCAGGATTTGCCTCCATGTTGGGGTCTGGACATTGTTTGTGGAAAAGGAACTGACTTCAACTATGGGCCTTGGGCTGATCGCCAGAGGTGCGTGAGAAATTCTATGAGTATTTGCTACCATTGAAATGTGAAATCATTCAGTCAAATATTAGTCCAGAAAAAACAACAGGAAAACCTCAATATTGGTATTGAATTGTGATTAGTAATTCTCTAAACTTTTGAAACACAGACCTTGGCAGGTATACAGAAATGATTTAATCTGTATATGTCATAACCTTTAAAACACTGACATTTGTAGGTATTTTAACAGAGAGCTATAAATGCAAAAGATCTATGATGTCTGTTGTTTTTCATTAGTTGAAGTGTTTTGGCATAAGATTTGACCTTTATACACATGGTCTTCATTTACTGAAGCACACTCTGTACATGCATCTCAGGGACTGTCTGTGGAAGTTCTTCATTCCAGCTGACTACCAGCCCATGAAAGTGACTGAAGTTGCTCAACCAGGAAAACCTAGGCAGATCCAGGCCTTTGAACTACGCATGAACATCATTGCTGATGCCACCATCGATCTGCTTTTTACCAAAAATAGGGTGACTTTTCTGTTCTCTCTTTTTGTTCATTCTCTTATTTTTTCTGTCTCTATTGCCATCCTCTTTGATCTTTCTTCCCTCTCTCTTCTGCTCTCCTGTCTTTGTCTTTGTGCCTCACTTTGGTTCAAACTATTGATATTGGTTCATGTTTTATGCTTTTTCAAATTTTCATCCTGTACCCGTGCAGAGATTTCCAGGAAGCTATGTATGTGAAGTGAATACAAAATCATAACACACATGCATATTTTATAAAAATATAAAATAGGTTGAGTCAGTGTAGGCCATCATTTTATTACCTCTTTTGAACCTATTTTTGATTTTGATGTAGAAAGGCACTCTCTAATAATGTGACAGCATGTGTGATTTATCTGTTTGCCCTCCCACTCTGTCTTCATCTCTGTTACTAGGAGACCAATGCCATCCATGTGAATGTAGGTGCAGGCTCCTACTTGGAAGTCAACATCCCCATGACTGTAGGAGACAATGGTATGTGTTTGTGTGCTTCACAGACATGCAGAAATAAGACCTGAATGACAAAATGCACACGCAGGTAATGGTTAAGTCACCCATGCTCAAGGACAAATCATGTTTGTTATATGTTCACTCATTCATCTGATAATAAAGCACTGATACTTACCTACTGATGTATGGCTAAACCTATGATGTTTGATTTTCTGAAAAGACATCTTAGAAGATTAAAACACAATAGTAAATGTATCCTTTTTTAAAATTATTCTAACCAGCTGTGAAAAATATTGCAGAATTCTTCATGATGGGGCAAAGTGATTTTTTTTGTCATTGCCAATGCCATAGCCAGTGTTAGCATACGAGCTGTTTACTTAAAGTATTGAGTTCAGCATCCTTCACATTCCTGTCTGTTCCATTTCTACTCTCCAACATCAGTGTTGAGCACCTAATAGCAACACCACTGTTAACTGTTGTTTTGTGCCTGTTTCAGTCACTCTGCTTTTTCCTCTACAATTGGGCAGGGCTAAAAAGGCCCAGGTTGCAATGTTGGAGTTGCAAGCCACTGTATTTTCCAGTAGCAAGCCACTGTATTGTCCAGTCTGTCCTGGACAGTCTCTGTTAAGTTATGCATTATAAATTAGGATTATATCATTATCATCTTGTCCTGTATATAAGCACAGTGGCTGAAAGCTTTAGGTAAGCAACCATCACCACTCTCCACTTCTAACACATTTGTTGGAAATCAGAAAACTGAAAATGAATAGCACCTTTAAATTTAAATTAATTAATAATTGTTAATTAATAATTGTTCACAAGCGATTAGCAGAATTAATGAGCGTGTTATCAATAAATCTAAAAGAAAAGATTACATACTGACAAAAACCTTTTATGCAAGCTGGTAGTAAAAGTGTGTGACTCAAGACTTGCATTGGATTTATATAGCATGAGAAGCTATCATTGAATATACGCCATATCTACTATCATACACTCAGGGAACATCCACAGTTGCACCACTAATCGTGATACTAGGGTAATAATTGATTACATTGAGCCGATAATATTTTATTGGTCATCAGTCAGTGCTCTCCTCTATCCCCCAAATGTAGTTAACATAAGCAGCTTTTGAGGTTTTGCTGGTATATGATATTATTGGTAAGAACTTGGCTGCAGTGCTGGGTTCTGAGAATTGATGGCTCTGGGTTTCTGCCTGTCTCTTCTGCCCTCAGGCTACTCTCCCACCATCAAAGGTCAGCTGCTTCATGTGGACACTACCAGCAGCATGCAATACAGGACTCTTCTAGAAGCTGAGATGTTAGCTGTAAGTAACGGATAGTTGTGGAGAGAAATTTGAAACAATTACCATTTGTTCCATTTCCTTCCAAATGCAAGTGCAAATACAGTAAGCAGGCTTAAACTTGTGTGTATATCATTCTGTCTGGATTAAAATAATGAACCTGTTTCTGCCTCTGCCTTTGATTCAGTTCCATGTGATAGCAAGTTACCCTCGTGTGTGGAACATGCCTCAGTCGTGGCAGTGTGAGATTGAAGTGTACAAGGCCACCTACCACTTCATCTATGCCCAGAAAAACTTCTTCACTGGTGAGTCCTCCAGCAAACAAAAGGGACTAATGACAGAGTGTTATATCTTGCAAATTCTAAGCTTTTGCTATTGGACTATTAGCATTTAATGTTAAGCATTTTAATGCAAACTGCATGTATTTTACATTGAAACAATCTCTTCACTAATGCCTCTTTTTAGATCTTATCCAGGACTGGGCGAGTGACAGTGCCCCTGACATCTACTCCTTTGTGCCCTATTCCTGGAAATTCAAGATCCTTTTCCACCAGTTTGAGATGATCTGGGCTGCAAACCAGCAAAACTGGATTGACTGTTCCACCAAGCATCAGGAGAATGGTAAGAAAGGGATCAAGATATCTTATCACTATAGCTATTTCTTGCCAAAATTGCAAATGGTGCAAGAAAGTATTTTACATCTTCGATTTCGTTTTTTTTTTTATAAGCGCACCAGATACACTGGTGTTGCTAAAGGGCTTGAAACAACTAGAAAATCATGCTTTTCCTGTTTAATACTTACTGTAACTTCCCACATGAAAGGTTCTGAATAAACTTTAAACTTCAGCTAGACCACTAAATCGCAACTCATACATAAAACATATTAGATCTAAAAATATTTTTGTGATAATAATAAAGAATAATGGATGATCTCTCACATCTTACATTTACAGTATCTTTAATCTAACAAGCCATTCACCTAGAAATTATATTATCTGTGTTCCTTTTAAAGCATACAATGAAATATATAATGCTCAATTTACTAGTAAAACCCTTTGTAGTACAGTTTTACAGTATGATATGTATACATATTGTTGTGTATGTGTTTGCACTTCACTTTAGCATTATCAATTACCAAATCTAACCATAGAGACAATCACAATGCCCCTAAACATTGAAAGTGAATTCTTAATTGCTTTTTACTACTCATGATATACTGCACAGTATTTACTCCATTTTACCCCAGAGTAGAGCAGATTAATCAACTGTCTTTTCTTCTTTGTTAGTGTACCTGGCAGCATGTGGTGAGACACTCAATATAGACTTCACTTTGCCTTTCAATGAGTTTGTTCCAACCACCTGCCATACCCGCTTTAGCCTGAAGGTAAATCATGCCTTAATGTTAAAGTGTTGTTATTATATTTTTATGTAACTGCTTTCCATATTTTCTTTTATATTTTTAAAATGTATTTTCTGTTTCAAAAATAATTCTGTCGATATTGTGTATCTTCATATGGATTGGATGCTTTTTTCCCTGATGCTTTTGTTTTGCACCCACTGATGTACAAAATAAACACCAACTACATGTGGGTGTATAAAGGTGTATGTGCTTTGTCCACCTCAGGCAGAGGATACAGACATGCGACTTTCCCTGCCAGAGTGCCACCCAAGCCGCTACCCCCTTCTCACCCTGGCCAAAGACTATCACAACATCAAGTTGCCCCCAGACATGTTCATGCCAGGGGAGAATCAAGGTGCACCTTCTCATAAACCCAGCAAGTCACGCTGGAGGAACATTACCCACGCAGAGTGAGTAAACCTACAAATCATTTCTGTATAGTGGTTTGCAAAAAGTGAGCATGTTAGCAAAGAGCACAGTGACTCACCATCATAACACTGACTCACATTAGTGCTTACGTAGGAAAGGAATGTTCTCAAGGTAGTGGGTGGTACCACTGACCTTCACTTTTCTTGCTTTGGTTTATTTAGTCGTTGATTTATTTTGTGATGTAATAAGCGGTTATGGCATTTTTTATATATTGTATATAAGTGTGTTTATAATTAAGTTGTTGGAAAAAACTGTTTGTTTTGAACAAATACTTGCCTACCTAACTGCCTGTCATTTGAGGAATAGATATGAGCTATCTGTGCATCTTTGTCTGCAACTCTTTTGGAACTTGTATCAAAGTCGAGTCTATTTCCACAGTGTAAAAACAGTCATAGGTTCAAAGAGATGTTGAAGAATTGTACACTATGCACATGATAACTCAACATCCAGATTATTTACTATGTGTAGTCCAGAGATAGATGATACTGATGTAACAGATACACACTTCCCCCACTGGGAGAATATGATCGAACTGTTGGCTGGTGCAGTCTGCGCTGTAGAGAATTCAAGCGCAACCCATTTACTTTCTCCTGCCTCTACTGTATGTCCTTGAGTTAATGGTTCATAAAGCAAATGATGAACTGTGAAATCCACTTGAAATGATGATAAATTCTGTATTATGACCATACACTCAGAGTGTCCTTTTTTCTCACATCAGAGCTGGCTGGGTGGATTGCTGGAGTGTACCTAACTTCTTGCTCATCATTGACTACACCTGGCATCCCATCTACCCTCAGAAGGCTGATGAACAACTCAAACAGTCCTGTGCGCTCCCTTCTTTGAATTTTTTTTTTTCTGTTCATATTAAACTCAGCCACTATAGTTTATGTCCACAATTTTAACTCTTTCTCTTGTTAATTTTTCACATAACCATAACCAAAATGCTTGCTTTGTTATCTAGTGTCTGAGATGGAGGAGTCCATGCTGTCAGCTCTGCGTCCCCCAGAACACACAACAGTACGTCACAGTGCTCAGTCACGATTCACCAGGTCTGCTGCTGCACACAGTCGGGTGTCCACTGACCCTTCTGAGTTGCCCCCTGACAGACTTCATGTGGAGATGGAAATGTCTCCAGATTCTCAAATCCTCCTTTATGGACCTTTGCTTAGAGCACTGATTTCCATCAAGGTAAAGAAATCAAATTAAAATGAAGACTGCTCATCATTAATAAGTTGTCATTGCTATGGTGTTTTTTCATGACACCACGCAGCCTTCAAATCTGCTCCTTTTCCTGCAGGAAAACTATTTCGGTGAGGATGACATGTATACAGATTTTGAGGAGGCTGTGTCCAGCCCTGTATTATCCACCTCAACCTCCTCGGGTCTTGGCTGGTCGCCTCTGGGTATGGAGAAAGAAAACGCAGACCTCCATCCCTTGGACCTGCGACCGTGGGACATCACTGTGCTCATCAACCTTTACAAAGTCCATGGCCGTCTGCCAATTGTAAGCGTGATGACTGCCAATTTTCTATTTAATGGTTTGGCACAGAGATGAACGAATTAGTGTATCAGCACTGCATTTAGAGTTCAGTCACGTATAAACAGTTCCATCTCTACAGCGCAAAATAAAAAAGAAGCATATATGCATGAAATGCAGGAGAGAGAAGCTAATTTGAAAATTATTTAATTGATTAATCAAAGTTGAAGTGTATAATTTTCATAAAGAAACACTATAAAATTTGCAGTGTGAAGACATACATTTGAAATTACTCCATAACTTAAGATGTTAAGGTTTTTTAATTTAAAACTGTGTTTACGAAAACAGTTTAATGCTTGTGTTTGTTGTTCTGCCTCCAGCACTATAGTAGTGAGGGTCCCGAAGGTCCATCTGGCTTTTTAGAGCGGTTGTGTTTCGAGATGAAAAAGGGTTACAAGGAGACGATGCTTCAGCTGCTGCTGTCTCCCGTTCATATATTCATCAGTGACAACTATCAGGTATGACATTATCACATTTGTATGAAAGCATATAGTAAAAATAAATGTGCCTTGTAGATTTTTAACGGCAGCTCAGTAACACACCCTTGTTTATTTATTACTTTATATTGCCTAAAGCTTTTGCAGATTACCTCTATGTTTTTGGTTCCTGCCACTTGGCTTACACTAACTGTAAGCGAGTAAGTGAAAATAATGTGTGTATGTGTGTGTGCGCGCGCTCGTGTGTGTGTGTGCGTGCATTTGTTTTGCCTACAGCGTCCCACAGCAGATGCGGTCTTGAGGGATGGCCACCTAAGTCTGTCTGGACTGCAGATGAGAGCTCATGCCATGTTCTCTGCTCAGGGCCTTCCTCTGGGCAGCGACACACTTGAGTATGCCTGGCTTATTGACATGCAGGCTGGAGGGCTCACCGGAAGGGTCTCTGTTCCACAGGTGTGTGTGTGTGTGTGTGTGTGTGTGTGTGTGTGTTTGTGTGTATTTGATTAATTTGAATTTGGATACATGATAACTTAAATATGTCCAGGCATTTTGTTATGATTATCTCACGCATTTTCAGGTCACCTGACTGTGTATGTGTGTCTTTCTGGTGTGCCTGTACAGTACCGTCATTACCAAGAAGAGTCCTTTAACAAATATTACTTTTGTGGCAGAAAAAAAATCTAATGCAGTAGTTTGTAGTAATATTTGATTCTATTATATTTTCATTCTGAATGTGCATCCCCACAATCAATATTTCACGATTGCATTACTCATTGCATTTGGCCTTTCACTGAGTGTATTCAATGATGTACTACTGTGTCTGTATGTGTTTCTTTTTATTAGCTGGCCAGTATAATAGAATGGGGTGAAACTTTCATTTTCCATGTGGTGTCCCGAGAGTTCCAGCTTGAACAACCCAAGCCTTCTGTCATTTGCCAGCATGGTGCTGACCGTCGCATCTGTGATGCAAAGGTACAGACAAATGGTACACTATGAAATATAACACAAACTCTGAGCTACATTACACATGCTTTGCTTTGAATGAGTCAGCAGTTGTGCGTGTCTAATGCTGAATTAGCTCATTATGGCAGAAAGGTTTTTTCTGCCATATTTAAATGCCAGTCAGAGCTGTTCAGTGTAAAATAAGACCATGCAAATAAAATTACATAATATAGTCCAATGTGAGTCTCTAATGATGCATGACTGAGAAAACACTTTTGCACAGTTGAAGAAACGAAGCAACTGCCAAACACAAAAATATTGATCTTTATAGCAGCCATGCATTGCTTACATAAACACAACACAATAACACAACACCATGATGTGGGATAAAGTTGAGAGAAAATAGCACCACAAAATGTTTTGTTTGTATGTGAACACTAACAAGGTTATTTTTAAAAACTCTGCCAGATCGCTCTCATTAGTTTCTATAAACTGAACAGCTGTAGCTGCAGGGTATGTAGTGGTATGTGACACTCAATCAGACTAAAATAGACAACAGAAACTTTGCAACATCAGAAACATTTGTGGAACTGAAAAGTGGTCCTCTTTCAGCTGAGCTGCCTGCCAGGTCACTGTCGCACATCAGAGGACCTGAAGTATACTATGACAAGACTGGCCATGGATGGTGTTGACCTCTTCATTGTTGAGCATGGCTGTGCTGCCAGTATCAAAGTAATTATTAACTTTATTTTTAATATTTAAAACTTTAAAACTTTACTAGACATCTTTTTTTAAATTATAAATTTTCAACTGATGTCTTTTTTTGAATACGTTCAAATCTTTAAATTTTCCTTTCTTTCTTCCTCCCTAGACAGGTATTATTCACATAGCCAACTGCAACCTGCACAACCAGGCAGTGGGAGAGGGCATCAGTGCTGTGGTGCAAGACATAAACATTCGACAGTACATTGAACAGCAACAGCACAGTGAGTTGACTAGGATGCAGCCGGCTGGACAGGGTCAAGCTCCGGGTCAGCCGTTAGGTCTCGGTCAGCCCCCTTTGCTGCGACGTTCTGTCTGGCTGGAGGCAGGTTCAGTCAACTTGAACCTCATCACAGCAGATGTTGCTTTGGCTGCTGACCACCCAGCTAAATGTGAAGTCCAGAGGCATTTCTTGGAACTACATGATGCTCAGACCAAAAGGTATACGCCACACATTGTCATCTATTAGCCACATTTCCAAACACCTCACAAAATGTGTGAACCACCACTGAGTATCTTTTCATTACTGTGGCATTTCCTTTTTAAATCATTGGCCGCTATTTTTTTTACCTTTATATAATATTGTAACTTGTTTTTATATAAAATCCTTTTTTATTTTAACTAAGTAAACTTTGTTTTAATAACACCATTCATAGGCATATCATTTTTTGTTTTAAACTTCTGTAGAATAAGTTACCCATAATAATGGTGACAGTTCCTTTATAAGGTAAAGTAGATATATTAAAAAACAACAATCCTTCTCTTGTCATCTATGGTAATCCTGCTCATGGAGTGTGGCAGTTAGCTCAAATATTGACTGGCCTTTATGATATTAAATTTAACATAATAAGTTAGACTATCAGCACAGATGTTATTTTTGTGTTTTCAGTTGTACCTGACTTCTTATTACCCTAGTTAAATGTTTATGTTTAAATGTTTATTCTGAGAAAGAGAAACTTAACAGTACAAGGGAGATGGAAAGAAAGAAATGATGATCAGATAACAGGGAAATCGAGACTCCAGACAAACGGGCACTTGACAGACGGATAAGACAGCTACTGCAGCCACAAAGCCGCAGTCCCTCATAAGAGCCCCACCACTTTCACTCCTATTTTTATTAGCTGTTTTCATCATAATTTTCTATAATTATTTCTTCTTTTCCTGCCCTTGTCTTCTCAGACTTTGGTTCCTGTGGCCAGAAGAGGCTGGAATTCGGAACAAACGCAGCAGGAACCGATGCGGCTGCCTTGGAGGCTGCAGGTTCTTCGGAGGCATAAACATGGGCCTGGACTTCTTCAGGCTTGAAGAGCTGACACCATCGTCTTCATCTGCGTTCTGCGCCTCCGGCTCTGAGTCAGACATGTGTTATGGCCAGTCCTTGCTACAGCCTGGGGAGTGGATCATTACAAAGGAGACACCCAAAGTGGATGGTAAAGATTTGTTGTTATTTCTTCTACGTTTTCTAATTTCCTCTAGAATAATTGTTCCCCTCTTGGAGCTGCTTTTAAAAGTTTCTTGTAAATCCCAAGTAACACAATGAATATTTAACACCCACACACACACAATTTGTTCCTAAAACAAGAGAAATGCTGAGATGCTTTTGTATCTGACAATTTATTGCATGAAAATATCTATATATGAATATGGTAAGTTGAGTTTTTCTAATATACTTAGTGCATCCAGATACCACCAATATGTAGTATGCATTAAGGTTTATATAGATGGTGTCCTTTATGTGTTCTCTCAGGGAGAGTCATTGGACTGAAAACAGACACACACTCACCCTGCTTGCCTCCTGAGGTGCCAGAGAGGCGGGGTCAGCAGCACCTTAGCCTCCAGGTGCCCCAACGCTCCCATAGCTCGGCCTCCTCTTCTGAAGAAAATAGTTCATGTAGTGCTGCTTTGCCCCTGCTGGCTGGAGAGAAGGACACCCCATCACCAAGTACGGAGGAGCGCACGTTTCCTACAAATGGCAAAAGCCCTGCTGAGTGAGTACCATGCAGAGTACTGTTGTGTGTTCTAAGGTGAACCGCATTAACAGTAAACTGTGATGTATTTTAACTTGCCAAAATTGTAGGAAGTGAGAATGGATCACTTAATGACGTCACAATCTGTATCTGTAATTCTAATCATTTGATTCTTTCTAAATGTAATATTTTTCTTGTTACAATGTAGCACCCTAGGGGAGGTCCCAGAAGTCTCGCCAGTCTCACCCAACAGCTCTCAGGACCGCTCCTCAGTGCGCTCACCCCTCTGCTCTCCTCTCAAGCGGCAGTCCTCCGTACACTCCGGTCGACTGGGCAGCACCAAGAGTCTTTCTGCGGCCGTCTTCACTGAGAAGCCTCTTCCAGTGCTGTCTGGAGGTGTCCAGTTTAGCAGTGAGGTTTCCCGCAGTGATGAGAATGTCCTAGATTCACCCCGTCAGCGCAGAAGCTACGGCTCCTTTCCCTTCACGCCCTCAGCAGACTCCAACACTTTCCATCAGTACCGCTCTGCTGACTCGAGCATGTCTGTGGCCGACAGCGAGGCCTATTTCTCTGCCGCCGAAGATTTTGAGCCAATCAGTAGTGCTGATGAGGGTCCAGGGACATACCCGGGCCGTAAGAAGAAGAGAAGGCAGCAGATGCAGCAGCCTCAGCAGCCCCCGTATCACATGGACAACTACAGGTCAGATCATAATGTAATATAGAAAATGGAGCCTTGTATGTTCTGCTAATGGAGCACAGCTTTGGTTGAGCTCACAAAAGTGAGTTAAAAAAGTTCAAAGGAGTCAGGTTGGAGTGGCCAGTAGGTTTGTGATGAAGTAAAATGTGATAATTGCTTTATCATGGTTTTATATTCTCCTTCTGCATTTACTTCTGTTGTTCCATTGTGTATCCAAGTGCAGCTTATGATTATTATATTCTGTGAGGCTTGATCTGCTCATTATTTGTCTATCCAATCCTTTGATTAATTAATTTGTAAAGATTTTGAGTATTCTGAGAAATGTTTTTACAACACAATAGTTCCCAATTTACTGAGGTGTCATTATAGCCAGACTTTATCATGTCTGTACATTTAACACACTCACACTTCAGCTCTTTGAACCCAGAAGTGGTTGTGAGGATGTGCAGGTGAAATTTGTGCAGGTGAACATTTTTTTAAATATCAGAAATAACAAAATGCACAATTGTATGATTGGCATAATTTTTCACACCATGACATATCTGGGTTAATGCCCTGATGTCCAGATCAAATACAAGGTTAAGCTGGGGGACACAGTGACAATAGACCTAGCTCACAGTTACATCAAAGAGTCTCTGCTTCTTGTCTGCAAGAGTAGATGAATAAGTGATCTGGCAGGAAAGTTCAGAACCTGCCAGGTTACTTTAAGTTACCTCCTATGAATTATGTTAAAGGGCCACTTGAAGGGGTCGTCATGATTAACATTTAAATACTGTCAGGAGTCATTTAAAAAAAACTATCCTTTTTTAGTTTTATGAAAAAAAAGAATCATACTTCCAGGATTTTACATAAAAATAGTCAATATCCATGTTACACACTCAATAGAATACATGTTTTGGTTAGGATTTGTTATTGCTGGACTTTAAAGGTTAATTAGTTTTTCAAAATCCAGCAATAACGAAACTTATTTTTATAATAATATAGAAACCTTGTGCTTTGTGAAAACAAACTAATGTGTTGGCGTTAATTTAATGGCAAGAAATCACTGCAGACTGGAATGAGTAACAGTCAGTAAACACTTATGTCCAATAACTTTTCATTACTCATTCTGACAACTTTCCATTGATTGATTGTAAAAATGTCTTGATTGGAGAATTTTACAGGAATACATTAACATTTGTCATTTGTCATTTGAGATTTTCATGTTTAATCCCTAGCAACTCTTAAATTGTATTGTGTTCAACAACTTGCCCTGCAGTGAAACACGTTGCAGTTTTCATCTATTACTCTGATTCGATCATGCGTGGATGAATGTGATGTTTTGAGGCTGTAGCAAATGAGATGTTTGATTCGTGGGCAGCCTGTTACTGCTTGTGCGTTTTACAAATTCGATTTCAGTGTTGTTATGCAGCTCCCTTGTCATTTTTAATATCACCCTAAACGCTCACATTGATGTCAGCATGCCTTTTGATTGATATGGCCTCCACACAAACCCAAAGAATTCCTTCAATTTTTGTTTGTACAAGCTTGTGCAAACACAAGAGCCTGTACAAACTTGAGGCTGAATTCAAGAACACTAAACCATATACGGAGCACAGCTGTCAGAATTTGGCAGAAATGCTGCTGTAAAGATATTTTTCAAGCATGGTTATTGTTTGATCTCTGCTGCTATATTGTTTTTATGGCAGTTTCCACCAAAATATCTATGGCTGACTCTCAAATGTCCATTTCTAACTCTCCTAGTCGGAGCTCCATCTACCACAGTGTTGAGGGTCCCCTCACCTACGTTCTCAATGGGGAGTTGATCACAGAGCCACGTCCTCTACCGATGCCTCCAGTACTGCCCCCACTCCCACCCCAGCCACTTCCCAGCCACACATCTCAGGCCTCTTTTGTCTCAGCCCTGGCCATGGAGGAGGAGAGCTCAGTGGAGGCAGAGAAGACGGCTGAACCTGGACCAGTCACCCGACAACCCCATGTCATGGCATGCTACCAGAACTACCTGTCCCAGTACCAGGTATAATATCACTTTGTCGCTTTTGTTTCATATCTGAAAATATTGGAATTATTCCTGCACCTGGAAGATAAAAAAATGAATTAATCTCCTGCAACATTCATCTTACAATTTCCCATATCCCATTTTATTACAGCACAAAGTGACAGTTCATAAAAATGTATCTCAGTGTGACCTACTTGTTTAAGTTTGTGAAGTGATTATAAAATACATGTATTTTGTGGCACTACATATAATATAATCATGATTGGTTTATTATCACTGCATTGATTGTTTTATAGTTTAAAGATATTTCATTATCTCATCTCCGCTAGGTGTCGAACTGGTCTGTCAAGCAGCCGACCAATAAGAGGACCTCCAAGTCTTCACTGCACCGCCCTTTAGATCTGGATACACCAACAAGTGAGGAGAGCTCTGCCTCCTTTGACCAGCTCTCTGTGCCCAGTTTTAAGGTCTGTGACTGGTGATGAAAAGTCTTTAGTATCTAATGTAACTTAAGAGTATTGTGACAATGTAATGCCTGTTAAGTGACTGTATCTTGATATCTGAAATATGCCTACTCCTTCAGTTTTGGGACTTTTTTTTCATGTCAGGTGATCAAGCAGGGCCTTTCAGCCAGTTCTCTTTTGGACAGAGGAGCTCAGCTCATGGGAGAGAACAACAGGTACTCTCCACATTCAGCCACATTTATGTCATGTGTATCCTCAGTAACACATAAATGACAAATTGATTTGCAGTTCTCTTAGCAGCTTTTACTTTTATTAATCTGATTGTTAAACAGGGCATAATCAAAGAGGTTATGTTTTTGCTTATCTTCAGTACACCATATACACCCCTGGATAAGAGAGCCATGGAGAACACTGACGAGGACACAACAGATGACTGGACGCTAGAGCAGCCTTTAGCTCAGGCCAGGACCACTGCCATTGTGGAGGTGAAGGGTGCCATCAATGTGGTGCTCACGCCCCTTGTGGCTGAATCCCTGGACAGGTAGAAACCAGACTTCCTATAGTGTTTTTGTCTGTTTTTTTAGATCTCATCAGCTTGATCAAAAATATTATGTCATTTTTGTGACATTTTTCTGCTTTCTTGGACCACATCCTTTGAAACTAATCGTTTATCGTGGTTTCAAAATTTTTTTCATTCTGCTTTTCA
The DNA here is from genome assembly GCA_016785345.1 of Trinectes maculatus. Classification (NCBI taxonomy): domain Eukaryota; kingdom Metazoa; phylum Chordata; class Actinopteri; order Pleuronectiformes; family Achiridae; genus Trinectes; species Trinectes maculatus. The sequence goes on along the minus strand of JAFBJQ010000333.1, from coordinate 105,665 downwards.
TTTTGTCTTTTCACACTGCACATAGTAAGTTTTTTTTGACTCTTTTAGTTATTTGACCTTTTAAATCCCCTTCCACTCAATGGCTGTGAAAATCTGCTGACATCAGTGTCCGAACTCGTTTGTGGTCTGCTAGTGCGAATCTTTAGTACTGGAGTGGGTTGTTCTTATTAGCATGGAGCCATTCTAATGCCTCAGTTCATGTTTAGTGCTTTGAAAGTTTGTATATTTATAAGTCTGTATATTTATAAGTCTGAATATTTGTATTCTTTCAGGTACATTGAGTCCATGGTCCACTTTGCTAGTATTCGTCACCCAGCAGCAATTCTTGATGACCTGCATGGCAAAGTCCTTAATGAAGCTTATCAGATTAGCAAGTCCACAGTTGTTGAGTCTGTAAGTAAAATTTGTTTTTCCTGTCAGTCATTTTGAAACGGTGTAAAATAAGTGTTTCTGCTCTTAATCTTAATTGTTTTGAGATTGGATTCCATAAAGGTCCACTTTTCTGGCCATTGATTAATGTCTCACTCTTTTGGATCTGGATCCACACAGAGCCAAACAGGCAAGCAGGAGCACAAGCTGTCCAAGACAGAGGGCACGACCCCTGGCTCCATCAACATCCCCCACGGGCAGACAGACTTGTCTGTCAAACCAGATAATGTGAAAATCAAGGGCCTTCAGGCCAATGTCTCTATCCCTAAGGTGAGAACCCATGACCCTGAATAATGAGCGGCTAAGTCAGACCAAGAGCAAGTACAGAATTATGACCATTGTTATTAATCACGTTACATTTAGATGGTTAATATACACACTACAGTGTTAAGGATAACATAACTGGTCACCTTGTACAGCCACACTCTGAGACTCTGGGATTTATGGTATTTAAACTCACACCTCAGTTGTGCAGTTAAGTAGACTAAAACCAAATTATTCCATACACCTCTATGGCAGAGTTCTAAGCTCTCAGCACATTTTCTGTTTTTCTGTTTACTGAAATTGTAATTAAAACAGACACAACAAGAACAGGCTTATCTTTTTTGCCTTTTGTGTAACTACATATAGTCAGGACCAAAACAGTTATACATATTCCTACACACAGCATCACTGCTCTCTGGAACGGTGATTGTTGTAAAGATGACTATTATTCATCTATACCTGGCATTTTTAACTTATTTCTAAACAGCAACACAAAATGTACAGTGGGATTTATTTCAGCTTGGTTTAATTGTCTCTTTGTTTTGTTGTATTTGTGAAGGTGAACCTCTGCCTCCTGCAGGCTTCTGTGGAGGAAGGATCACCATCTTGCTCCAGCAAGTGTGTCACGCATGTGTCACTTGTGGCTCTTTGCTTTGACAGGATTGCCACCCAGTTCAGGATGAACAGGTAATGTTTCAACTACTCATGTCATTAGGTGTGCATGTGTAGAATGAATAATACTCCTACTTAATTCAGCTCTCAATTGTCCTCTGGGACATTCAGTTGTAAAGTGGAATACCACTGCAACTGTGATGGCCAGGTAGAAGGTTAAGTTAGGGAACAAAGTCACAATAGGACTTTTTTTTTTGCTCCTATTCATCCGTTGATGTCAGACCCAGTAGGTGTTTATACAAATAGAAATAAATACACACTGGCTCTCCGCTTCTTTCAGGGGTATTGTAGAAGAGACTCCTAACACCACAGAACATGGCCGACCCTCTGTTATGTTGGAGAAATACGCCTCAGCCACCAAGATGCAGCCTCAATCATCTGGCTCTTTGCGCTCCAACGCCGGTATCGAGAAAGGCAAAGAGATTGCTGCCAGGCTCAACATCCACCGAATCCACAGTCAGCTCCGAGGCCTAGACTCCACAGGTTGGTTCAGTTTATTACAGCCTTGTCTCACCCATTGATCTTTTTTTTAATATACTGTATGATCTGCCCCATATGCAACTTTCTTTACTTGACTTACTGTAACAAGGAATTGCTCAGACTCTTTAGCTTTTTGTACATGTTGTATGTCACTTTGCAAAGAGTTTTCTTTTCAGATATTTCTTCCCAAACATCAATTTTGTGTTATTTTTTACTGAATGAAAGTCTATAAAAATATTATTCTTTCACCTTCCATAGACATTGGCACATGTGCCATCACAGCCATCCCCTTTGAGAAGTCCAAAGTGCTGTTTGGCCTGGAAGAAATGGATGAATTTTCTATGGTTGATGAGACAAATGCCCAAGCACCTTCAGGGGATCTGGGACGTTCCGTATCTCTTGAGAAATGGGGCTGGATCATGTTTGAATGTGGTATCGAGAACCTCACAGTCAAAGGTGATTCATCCTACACTCTTTGAGTACCAGTCATTACTGTATTTATCAATCAATCAAATTTTATTTGTATAGCACATATTCACAAATTGCAATTTGCCTCATAGGGCTTTAACAAGTGTTCTATGGGAAAGAAAGATTTGAAGTCTTATTAATAAGAAGGTAATGAATTTGTGCTCATTGTTTGAATCACATTACACTATGTTTTACAGGAGGCCGCCAGTCCGGAGCCATTCTTTATAATGCATTTGGTGTGATGGGACACTCAGACACTGTGGGAAAGACTGGAACATCTAAATCCAATGGTTCAACAGGCTCTCAGACAGGAAGTGGTTACAGCACAGATGTCTCTGATGACAACTTGACACATGACGCTATGAGCCCTGCTTCTGATGTTAATGAAAACTCAGATTCAGATGACCAAGTAAGATCATCCCTTCATCATTTTCTATTCATTTTTGCATAACATTTAAAAATAATTGGCTCAACCAAACATCAGTTTTAAATGAGCTCAACCCAAATCTTTTTTTAAACAAATTTTCACAAGGTCTACCTATGTCTGTTTTTAGCACTCTTGACAGTGATGTCAAGTTGTACCTAATGTGAAAACAAAATTGATACCCAGCCATTAACTTACTGTGTTAAAATGCACCAGGCTGTTGTGTAAAATGCAGGTGGGTTTGCACATAAAATTTGAATCAAAAAGTTAAAATAGTCACACTAGATACAGTACACTGTAAACATGAGCCATGATAATCTCTCCCACCTGTTAATCCCTGTGCTCTATTGCTCTGTAGGATGAAGGGGTTGAGTCAGATGACCTGAAGAAAGACCTCCCCCTCATGCCCCCACCACCCGATTCCAGCAGCATGAAGCTGACCATCAGAGAGATTTGGTTCAGTTTTGCTGCTCCCACAAACGTGCGTTCACCTTCACAGGCCATCTCCAGGTATGAATGCACTGACGTACATGCTCATTTCTAAACTTCACAAACAAATGTAAATAAATACTTAAAGCTGCATTCAGTAAGATCAAGAAGAGAGCAGACTTAGCTTGAAAATTTGAACCAACACAAGTTTCACGTCACACCCCCTCCCTCTCCGTTGCACTCATGTCCTGCCTCCCTGCAGCATGAGCAGAGAGAGGGGGGCGGTTTGCAGTGTGTGTGTGAGTAGTGATTGTCAGATGTCAGACACTCCATCAGACGCTCCTCTGCTTCTGACTGGTTGTTTTGTGTTGGGCCGCGGTGGATTCTTGCAAATCGCAGTAGGAACCGTAGGTGGGACCAGTTTAGCTGTACATGTCTCGTGTACCGCTGCCTTGTGGCAGTTTTAGCAAATATGACAAAAAAAATACTTTTCTAAAAGTTACATACTGCAACTTTAATGGACGCATCAGCTACACACCAATGCAGAAGTAAAGTAAGCTTTCTAGCAGCAATTCAGTACCATAAGTGCAAAATTATCTGTGGAAGAGTTTTTATGAAAAACCTCTCTTGTGTGTCCCTGACAATGGTTGTCAGACCTGTCAGCTTCACAGTGATTCAAACTGGAAGACCCCACCGGCAGGTACACTCTGAGATTTGTAGTGTGGGAGTGACTTTATTAAAACTCTTTTAACCAAGTGCAATACTACAGCTAAGAATAAAACAGAACTAAAAAAAAACTGTTTTTCATCATTAAGAACGTAATACAATGTTTCAGAATATACAGCTTCAATGAACAGTTATTACAATGTGATCTGTGATCGACAGGCAGTTGAATCTACTGAGCACAGCCACACCTGCCATTGGGGCCTGGTTGGTTCCCGTCGACCAGCTCAAATCTTCCCTACGTAAGCTGGACATGGAGGGGACACTGCGCGTCTGTGCTGTCATGGGCTGCATCATGACAGAAGCTCTTGAGGTCAGCAGGGCATTTGTAGACACTAAAACTGTTGCCAGGATACAATAAGAATCAATAAGTGAAATGCATTCCATCAATCTGGATTTTGGTTTGCTTGTCAATATAAATATTCACAAAACTTATTCTGTCATCCTCCAACAGAAAAAGAGCATTCACATTCCAATACGGAGCAAGTACAACCGTGTGACTAAACGAGCCCGCTACCTCCACGAGAATCCCTCCTGTATGCTTTGTAATATCCTCCACCGTTATCTGCAACAGGCTGACTACTCTGTCATTGATGAGGCTACCATGGTTTGTGCACTTTTACAAAACTTTGTCATGTATACTTTAAATTGCTCCTGAAATTAAGTTATCTGGTTTCATTTGAACCCGAGTTTAGAAAGAACGGCAAGCAATTATTGTAAATAGTCTTAGGTGCTTCCAGCTGCCCTTCACAAATTTAATTAATCCTTTATCAGTTTAAAACAGTGGCAACAATCCACTTGTCTCATCTTCTCCTAACCACCATAGAATGATGGAGTCCCAGCCCTTGTGACTCTAAAGAAAGGTCTGGTAGCTCTGGCCCGACAATGGATGAAATTCATTGTGGTAACTCAGGGCTTCAAAGCTATTGGTCTGATGAGACCTAACAATCTCACTAAACCCAATGAGCCTCAGCAGAGCCTGGGTGAAACCATCGTGGGCCTTGACAACGGAGCCGCACTGCAGAGTGACACCAGTGCCGATGGAGCTGAATTTGAATTTGACGCAGGTGGGAATTTGTTCTTCCTTGATAGCAGAAAGGAGACATAGACTTGAATGACAGAATGAATGAATATAGTTGTCACATTGGTTTCCCTGGAGTTTTATTTGACTTTATTTTTGTGAAGCCACAGTGAGTGAACACACCATGTTGCTGGAGGGAGCATGCAGTCGCCCACCACCAAAAGAAACAAACTCTGGTCCTGTCAGTGGGGTGGAGATCATGAGGAAGCTGTCCAAATCACACACCCACAGCGAGTCTGCACTCAGGATTAAGGTATCGATTTGAGAATTATTGACTTTCTGTTTCGTTATTGTTTTATTTAAGATCAGTTACAAAATGTCTGTGGGGTGACGATGATCTTATTTCTGAAAGCCTAGAGGGATCAGAGCTGAGTGCAGATGCAACATTCTCCCTCTGCCAAATTAAAATGTGCTGTGTTTATGCCAGTGTGTTGAGTGTTTTTCAGTTAGTCTGTCCAAAAAGTACAACGTTAGCTTTGGACTTTTCCCACATGAATGCTACATACAATACATCCCAGTGCACATCATATACTTTCAGCTCATTGAATGTGATACAGTAGAATGATGACTTCCTTTCAATAGTCTGTACATATGTAATTCCCAGGGCTCCCATCCATACCAGTCACTGAGCTACACTAGTGGTGACACAGCAGCTGACTCACCTGCCCATGTGAGCCGTGCAGGGCTGCCAGTGAAAGACAGCCCCAGGAAGGAGAGTCTTCTGAGCAATCTGACGGGCAGCTTTCGCAGTCTGCACAACCTACTGGAGGGCACACCTCAGAGAAGCGAACCGTCTGCCGCCGCTGCCGCCAAGAGCAGCTCACTCACTCGCACAGGTACTCATGCCTGAACCACTGTTGTGTCGGGTGTGACAGATTCTGGCAGTTGTAAACTTAATACTTTTTCCATTCAGTGGTCTGCTTGTCATTTTTGCTGCAATGCTGACCTCTACTGATCATTGATTTGAATGACCACAAACCAAAATACACACACGTTGGTCCTTCCTAAGGCACATGCCCACCATGAACAAACAGGCAAAGTCAGTTTGCCATTAGCTATTTACTTATTTTCATTTCAAACATTTTAGTCACCCGAGCTGATATCAGTTTGCTTCATAAAAGCTCAATGGGAGATAAGGGTTGGAATTTTTTTTTTTAAATGAAGAAAATACTGTTTTAACTGCAAGACATGATGTGTATGTACTGTACGTGTGTGTGTGTTATGTAATAGCTGGAAACCAATACAGACGTTTTCTTTGCTTAGGCACAGACATGCTGACAGAGCACCCGCTCCTCTCTGAACCATCTTCTGTCAGCTTTTATAACTGGATGTCCAATGCTGTGGGCAACAGGACTGGAGCTGGAAACCAGGAGTCTCCAGTCAACCGCTCCCAGCACAACAGCCTACAAACAGGTAAACCGTTATGCATCTGGGGTGACGTTGTACCTGCCACTAACATCTCCATGTTTCTTCCGCAGTACATATGTCAGCTAAGGAATTTAAATAAATATCATATAATGCTGTTTTACTAGACCCAATGGATTCTCCTGCCAACTACTACCTGTATCAACCACTTGCGACTACTAGCCCAGGAGGAGGTCAGGGATTGATTGAATCTAGTGTTGTTGTGATGGTGTTCGTTTACATAATAGCTAGCTGAGTAAAGTAGATAATATTCTGTGTTTGTTTAATAGGCCCATACAAGTACAGCTGTCTGTCTTGTTGCTGGTGATAAAGATTAGTCTACCCTCATTCTTTTTTGGAGGTATATTTATTTGTAACTGCTGCAAAGGCACAATAATAAACACTTTTCTGACTATATTCTGAAATCCTGCACATGTTGCTTTTCAAGAAAAAGACAGAATGCAGTTTTCCTATGCACTCTTTTCTCCATGTTGCTAGTATGGAGTACTTAATAGTTTAGTGTTAACAGTCTCAACAATTCATAACAAGAAATCATAGCACGTTTAACTAGCAGTTAAAGTGCAAGGATAACATATTTTTTCTCTCCAAGTACCAGTAAAGATGTTTTAATGTTGAAATTATACGCCAGCATATGTGTGCAAGTGCAGGTTTTACAGGTCAGTAAAAATGAACTGAACCCTTATAAATGGTGCTCTATATAGGTAAAATATAGCTTGACTATGTTAGACTGTCCTAAAAGCCTACTGTTGTGATTGATAGACAATGTCATGTTTTTTTTTGGTCATTGAAACACAATTAGCAAATTTCGTGACCTAAAATTAAGTTCAACAAGGTCTACACCCTGCTTTTTCTCTAACCCATGTTCCCGTGTACTCCCATTTTGTTTCATCCTCTCTCAAAAAAATCAACCACATGTATTATTGAAAAGAAATCTCCTATTTTGACAATGTAGCCAAAGCACTTTTGACTCTGTCGGAACAATCCAGTGCAGGATTTGTCTCAGAGAAAATAAGCTTTATTATCTTTAATTATCTGCGTACCCAGGTGTCTGTCAGAAAGAGCTCAGCAAATCAGCCAGGGCTTTTCCTCACAAACAAATTAAATGAATGTGATGAGGCTGTTTAAATTTTAAATTGTACATAAGGTGGTCATAAAGTTCCCCTTAACATTTCCAATGATTCCCATCTGTTAATTCTCCTGCACATATTTGTTATGAGGAACTGAAGTGATATAAGTGAGTCACTCTACAACACTCATTGTAGCTTATACACACACACTGCTGCTTCCATACCACAATAGCCCTATGACCCCACTGACCTCACAGGACATATATTTAATGTGTTTTCCATTGCCCTCAGGTGGGACGTGCACCCTACCTACAATTCCCTCAGCGTCAGATTTCAACACTGTGCTGTCCAGTGACCAGAACACCCTGGATGGGACCCAGTCCCAGCACAGCACCAGCCAGGATGACATGGCCAACATTGACGAGGGCAACCAGTGTCCAGCTGCTGTTCAGCTGGCTGATGCTCAGGTACTGCCGCAACATCTATCTTGGTATTTAGTTTGCTGACATACTGTGTGTTATTTATTCTAAACAGTCAATAAAGAGATAATTAATATAATGTCTGCAGCTCACTGATTAGTCTTTAGACTTGTAAATTGGTAAAATAATTGCTTTTTCTGTTGCAAGAATGGAAGAAGTAAAACATTTCAATTGTGGGAGAATGGGTCAATCGAAAGTATAGTTATGAGTTATGATGTAATGCGTCACCATCAGTTATACAAGGCAGGCTATTCATTTCTGAACAGAATAAACAATGTTAGACTGTTTAGGTAAGGTGACATGTCTTGGTGAGTGAATGCTGTACATTGTTGAGAATACAAAACAGTTTTCATTGCACTTTAACGTCTCTTTAACCACCTTAGGTTGTTTTTAAGCCTTTGCTGAGCTACATCGGCATCCAGGCTCAAGATGCCACTCCTTTTAGTTACAAGATGTATTTTGGCGAGCACCTGTCTTTTTCCGGCAACCTAGAGTGTCTAAGAGCTGACATTGTTGACTCTGACACTTCTAAAGAGCGCAAAAGCAAAAGATCCAAGAGGTAAACTTGTTCTGAACCATGACATACTAATATTACAACTGTTTCAAAATTATCAGGAAATGAGTGTCTGTTTATTTTCTTGCTTTTTGTTTGCTATACACTCCAATTGGATGTGTTATGCTAACACATGCTTAATTCACAAGTCGTACTTGTACTGACGTACTTTTTGTCTATACCTCCATTTGTCAATAGACAGGGCATGGTGAACCTCCCTCCACTGGAGTTCAAGCCAGCACTGCTGATAGAGACATTCAGTGTGAATGCAGTGGTGATGGAAAAGTCAACTAGCGCTCCACAGGGCCCCACTGCAGCTCCACTATCATTCCACGACCTCAACCGCCGCCACTACAACACATTCCACTGTGATTTCACTACAGCCTGCCAGGCAATCAGCCAGCGTGTCGATATGGCTCTGGTGCGCCTCATCCACCAATTTAGCACAATGATTGATGACATCAAGGCCACACAGACTGACATCAAGCTGAGCCGCTACACTGCTGGCTCTGCTTCACCAACACCCACCTTCAAAGCGCGGCCCTACCGCCACTTCAGATCATCAGACTTTAGCCGCAGCTCCCGGGGGAGTCTAAACGGAGCGGGCCGCAGTGGAGCCCAGACACTAAAGAGCAAGAGAGGTGGAGTTGGGGGACCAGGCGTCTCTGGGGCTTTACCACCTAATGGACCTCCTTCAGGTATGGACACGCTGGGGAGGAGGGAGCCCCGAGGACGCAGCTCTCTTGGACGTTCAGAGCGACGCACCTCTAAGGTAACAAAAATTATAGCTTGAGTTTATTTCAGAAAACCCACCTGACTTAGATGCGTCACTAAGAATATGCAGGGGATGGGGGGTATATCCCCTAGTGAGTCATGGGAATGAGTTGCTGTTGTTGTGGAAGAAGTGTACTACTGAGGTAGCTCTTGTCAAGACACACAGCACTGGATAAGGGCGCAGTGTCAACAGCACAAGCAATAAAAACAAGAGAAGAAAGAACATGTTAAATGGCCAGACACATTAATAAAAGGATATTACATTTGGTTGTTAATCCTTTACATGAGGTTTAAGAAAATAATTTATAATGACAGATATTGAAATTGGCAGACACTGCAACAGGAAATAAATTTTAAAACACTTTCAGAATGTTTATTGTTTCTCATTAGAAAAGGTCAATAGATTGGTCAGACTTAGCAGCCACAGTGGGCCATTTCAAAGTCCAGATGTGGCTTTTACAGCTTCCTCATATTATTCTACCACTTAGAGCAGCTGGTACCTGTCTGAGGACTTCATTTAATTTATAGATCACATTTATAACCAAATAAAATGGTCCTTCTCAAATAAAAACACAGAGAGATTATGAAATCATAAACACCACTGCGCTGCACATAGAGAAAGTAAAACACAAATAAAAGACAGAGTCTGGTCATTGACAGATTTGTGATGGATTGAAAGGCTAAACAAAGAGATTTGTGGGTAGATTAGTCTGCAGGGCAGAAGTTTGGGACCTCAATTTTCTTCTGGTTTAGAAAGTATTTTACTTTGCTGGATTTTATATCCCCACATTAATTTAGAGGAACAGTAACATTAAATCAATCACTGGGGCTCAGGAGTAGATACTGCTGTGCATCACCTGCTACTACAGTTTAGATTCTAGTTCAAATAGAGTTCAAAAGGTTTTCAGTATTCCTTAGTGGATGTAACTGTGCAGACCTTCAAATACACAAATACAACTAGTAAAATTACAGGATTCCTTCATGTTCTGCATAGAAACTCTAGAGGGAGCTTGTACATTACAAAAGAAAATGTCCTATTCACTGAACACAGCATCAGGTGCTGATAAGGTCTTTCTTTCAGTCCTCAGATGGCAGACAGAAATTGAGAAGTGGTAAAATCTTACTTTGCCTTAGTTATCAGTTATTAACTTTGAGGAGCTAAGCACTTTCTAAAGAGAAATAGAAAATGTATCTGAGGGTCCTGTGACTGACTTCATGCAATTCCCACAGATGAGCATGGCCTCTTCAAAACCTCTGTTTGTTGACATACCAAAGATGCTTATGTGTGCTTAAGTTAATTGTACAAGTTTCAGTACACATTATGGCATCATAACTATCCTGTTACAGGAAACAGTAGAGTTATAAAATAAGACTATTTTATTTCTATTTTATTTTCATAATACAGAGTATTGTATATTCTTAGGTATCAAGGAAGGGCTCTCGTGACGTGGCGGACCACATTGCAATCCAGATGGATGACTCTGACTCCATCACAGTGTCAGAGCAGAGTGAGCCATCAGCAGAATGTTGGCAGAACATGTACAAGCTGCTCAACTTCTACTCCCTCATATCTGATCCCACTGGGATCCTGGAGAAAACCTCCCCTGAGAACTGCCTTTCAGGTAAGAGTCAGCTTCCAGCAGTCACTCAGCTCTTTGATTTCTTCCTACTTCCAAATCACTTTTTACTTTTACCTTCTCACTTTTTCCATTGATTATTCACTAAAAAACTTTCTGTCTTTCTTTTCTTCCCTTTTGTTTGGTAATTTTCATTCTTTTTCTGTCCTTATGGGCTCTCTGGACTGTGAATTGTCCTTCAGTCTCTCCATTTTGCAATAAACTTAATTTTTATTTCATTCTCTACTTTTTTACCTTCCTTCCTACCTTTTTTCAGTTTTAAATTTTCTACAGTCATTTAAAAATTACATACATAAATACATACAATATAGGCTACATACATACATACATACATTCACACATACATACACACATACATACATACATACATACATACGTACATACGTACATATGTACACACAATGTGAATCAGTATCACTAACAACAGTGCTTCCTTTTTAACAGAAGGTGGGCGTCGGCCCTCAGAGCCACTCTGCAAAGTGATCTTTGAAAACGAGCAGTGGGAATCAACCACGCCCAACAAACCTCCAGGTGCAGGAGGGAGGCGGCGTAGCCTGGTGAGCTCAGAACCCCAGCACGTAACTCTTATAGTGTTTGGGATTGGCATGGTGAACCGCACCCACCTGGAGGCTGACATCGGTGGACTGACCATGGAGGCCGAGCTCAAGAAAATCCATGGCAGTTTCACTCTCAAGGAGAAAATGAAAGGTGACAGAGATGAGCATTGTTATTAATGAATTCATGTTTTATTAAATGTTTTTATCACTTTTTTTCTTATATTATCAGTGTGCGAATAACATAAGTGTGCATGCGCGTGTGTGTTTTCATATATATATTCATATACGTGTGTGTCTGTATTTAAATATATTGTCTTCTCATTTTATAAAACTTAACCTTAACCAAGAGAAAATGTTGTGTCTTAATGTAAAGATCTTCCTTTTTCTGGTCCGTGTGTCCACAGATATCCTGCACCAGAAAATGACTGAGACATGTGCATCAGCTCATATAGGAGGGGTAAACATTGTTCTTTTGGAGGGCATTACCCCAGACATCCAGTACGTACAAATTCACCTTCAGTTCAGTTAACTAATATCGTTTCACAAAAGCCTTCCAAATGTGAAGGTTTCCGTGTCTGTGACTACGATTTTAATGCAACATCCCCTACTACAACATTGTATTGATCCTTTTATTTGAAGATTTTGTTGTGTGAAGGCAGTAATGCTTATAAAATTGGTATGACACCTACAACTGATTGCACTAATGATATTTTAATTGCAGCTGATAATTTTTTTTTTCTTTACTTAAACAAAACCAACTTTATTTTTTAAACTGAGATTACTCACATATTGAACTTCATGAAAAATGCATCTTGGCTGATTGGTTTCACACTTTCTAAAATGTACTCAGACATAAAGTGTGAATGAGGAATTCTTTGTTCTACTTTGTAGAAGAACACTCCATCTCATTCTCACATTTGAACATCCCTGAAATAAACATGAAAAGTTGTTGCATTAGTTTTAACAAGCACTGCTCTTCAGTGACTTTTTTTCCCAATTTATTTTATCATAAATTGTTATGGCAAGCAATTTCCAGAAATCATAAGCATTCTAATCATACTCCAAGCTTTGTAGTCATTCATTCAGACAGGCAGATATCTCCACAATGCTTTTATTCTGTTTAGAACTTCTTCCGTCAGGTATTTTTCTCATCTCATTTTATTTAACGGATGTGCCTGCTGTGAAAACAAAACTGAAACCTAAGCCTGTTTTCATACATTATATTCTAAAACTGATACTGCCAAACAGTGTTGGAGATGTTAGTATTCCATATGCAGTCACTGTACATTAGATGTGTGATTGCTTGGCCATATAATTACCAGTTTAATCCATAACCTCGTTCTTATAAATGAAGGTCAAGCATAAAAAAAAAAAACGAATAACTACAATACAAAGAACAAGCATCGGAGCTGTCTACATTTTACTTCCGATGCCTCCTTGGTGTTTGTGCTTGTGGAAATTTGTCTTCACATCTTATGGTGGACCTGTTTCACACCCTTTTCTGCTTTTTTTTGTAAACTTTCTCTTCCACATGCACAGACTGGAGGATTTCCCAACATCTCCCACCAGCACAGCTAAACAAGAGTTTCTGTATGTTATTACTACCAAACCAGCTCACATGCATTAGTCAATCAACCCAACTGAATCTGTACATCCTTCATTTGTCTCAGTGTGCTGTCCACATGTATTGTCAGTGAAGTTTCTGAAGACAATTATAAAAATGGGGGCAGGGGGGGGATTCCTGGTAATTGTTTGAAAGCGGAAATTAGTTGTGGTTTTTATGTGAACTCAGTGATATAATGCTTTTCCTTTGTGGTTTTCAGGTAAGAAAATGCTAAAATATCTTTGTACATGTCAAGAGTACTAAAATTCTAACAAAATTGTTAGAATTGTTGCAATTGCTGGAATTAAATATCATAAGAGACCAGACATTCAGCTACCGTACAGTTCATTTCCTCATTCATTTAGGGTGCAACATATGATTTGTCATCCTACCTGTGCTAAAAAACAAGCAAACAAATGAATTCCTGAATCTGCATGTTGTTTCACTGTTTGATGTTTTTTTTGTAATTCCACCTTTGCTGTACATTCATCTTTATGTCTGCATCTGCTGAAAAAAAAAATCTATATTATTTTGCTGTTGGTCATTAGCTGGTCTATTTTGTGTCTCAGAACTGTGGTCAAATGCAATATCGCCAAGTCCCAGGCCTTATACAGCGCACAGCGGGGACTGAAGACCAACAATGCAGCCGTCTTCAAAGTGGGAGCCATCATGATCAACATCCCTCAGCACCCGGCTACTTTACACAGCATGATGGTCCGCAGTTCCCATCAGCTCTCCAAACAGATCTCTGACCTTATTCGCCAGCCCTCAAACGTGTATGTCTTTTAAAAACCTTTTTTTTTTAGTTTGATTCATGGGCTTAAAACTAAATAAAACTGACTCTTAAAGGTTGTACACTCCTAGCTATACTTACCATTCTCAATTTTATGAAAGATTAATAACGTCTTTAACCCCACACATTTGACAGGTTACCGCAGCAAACATCTTACTGTTGTCTCTATAGCCTATCTGTGGTCCGTTTCCATCGTAATGCTGAATTATGTTAATATATTTATAGAGTTCCAGATGCGCTTTGGATATTAAACAACTTTATATAATTTGACATTCACTGGAACAAGACCAAATATCTGCTAAGCTCTACATTATACTGTCTTAACTTAATTAAAACAGTAAAATTCTGCTTTTCAGTTTAGAATTTGACAGTGACTGACCTGCTAGTTGGAGACTGCTGAAATATGAAAGATACTATATGTAAAATCCAGTCCAATCATGGGAGTTCCAAATATGTCACCATGCCCCTCTTTTATTTACTCCGTGCACTGTCTTGGTAGTTAATGAGCCATTCCCGACTGACTGCATATTTTTTCTCCGTACAGTCAGCCGCCAAACAGAGAGGACACTCCAACCCCACAGCCCTCTGAGAAAGCATCCAGTGTCAATCAGACCCCCGTTGAGGCCAACGAGTTCCCCCAGCTTCCTGAGGGCCTGGAGAAGAAGCCCATCGTCCTCAAATTCAGTGCAATGATGGATGGCATCACCATTGGGGCTGCTCTTCTGCCCTCACTGAAGGCAGAGTACAAAATGGGTCGAATGAAGAGTCATGGCATGACAGGTGTGTGCATGAACACATATGACAGTGATTTATATTTTATAAGAGAACGGCTTAGAGGCAATTATTATTTTAGTTGTTCATCTATCTGTTAATCCTATTCTTGTTAAATGATACCTCAGGAAAGCCAAAAAGGAATTTCTTCAAAACTGTGAGGCTACATTTTAGATTTATAAGCCTCTTTGCAGTATTAATAACACTGGAAACATTTACTGTTCAAATTAGGCAATGTCACCAGAATTTACATGTTAGGGTGTATACCTTTTAAACATCATTATGGACCATACCACAATGGAGGTTCGTGTAATATGAATGACTTAATGTTACTGGTTCTCTATGCTGTATTATTGATTGAGTCATTAGCATAAATAATTTGCATGAGCAGCACAGTCCAGAAACCATAGTATCAGGTGTAACTAATTCACTAATGACTGTGTCGGTGCCTGTCAGAGATAGTTTTTTAAGAGCACTGTCACTAGTAGTGTATTCATATGATGTCATTGAAATATTGCACATTTTCCTTCCTAAACATCTGTTTAATATAGGAGCACAAACCAGTTTCACCTTTGAGCTGCCAAACCACAAGCTTTGCTTCCAGTCAAAAGTGTCTCCAGTGGACATGTCCACCATGCCACCATCGGCCAGCCTCACCCTGCCTCCAGTCACCATGTCAGGAGAGTACATCATGGAGGACCATGAAAGCCACTCGGAGCAGGGCTGGGGAATGGAAGACTTCCCAGCGAAGCAGGGAAACTACCTGCAAGGCGACTACCTTCGCTGTCTGGCTGAGGTAAAATGAAGGTGACAGGATATTCCACAGTTGTCTTCAAGACAATAAGTTAAACCTAATTAGCTTCTCCTTGTCTCTTCTAATGTGCAGATTGGTTCATTTGAGCACAACTTGACTACAGACCTGCTCAACCACCTGGTGTTCCTACAGAAGGTTTTCATGAAGGAGGTTAATGAGGTTATTCAGAAGGTGTCAGGTACTGTGACTTAAAACCAATACACATTTGTTACACTCCCTGCTAACTTACCTCATATACAATTTCCAAGAGACAACCAACACACATATGTGGAAGCTGTACAGAACTACATCCTGCTGCAAGTTTTTTTCCAGTCAGATCAATAAACTTAATTTAAGCTTAACATCTGACTCTCCCTGCGGTATTCTGTAACCTACAACTGCTGTTTTTGTCACAGAGACAAACACGTTTTCCGCAATGAACAATGCTCAAGGCACTGGCACAAAGTCATGTTCATTTTCACTGAAGTATTGATAGTAATTTGCTCAACTTACTAATCTTGATCAATGTCATTGCCCAACGGAGAGGGAGGAGGAGAGTGTTTTTTGCCATTTTATGGTAAAGCCTTCAGATGTCTATGTGCACATACACATCAGGTATTAGACCTTACACATATTGATACCATCGTCTCACTGGAATTTAGCAGCTGACGAGAGTCTGAAAGTTTGTTCACTTGTATATTGTGTGTTACATATTGTATATGTATTTCTGTGAATGCAGGAGGAGAACAACCCATCCCACTGTGGAATGAGCATGACACTTCAACTGATGCAGACAAGCCAAAAATCCTGCTTTATTCTCTCAGCCTCATGTTCAAGGTATTTCAAGTGCAAAACAGCACATAAATCACAGCGGGAGAAACAACCAGGGGATTTTGGTCCAGACCTTCTGTTGTGCTTTGAGCAATAAAATTGATCTATTGTTCACCCAGGTTTTTACACCCAAACCAGCTCTTTTTCAATCAGTGTTTGCAGCTGATCTCAGTCACTAACATCTTTTAATTATAAATCTCTTGTGTAGCATTTGTTTTTAGTGTTCAATTTTATTTTTAATTTTATAAAATGTAATTAATATAAATTCCTTTGTGAGGTACTTTAAAAGTAATTTTTAACATCTTTAATGGCTTTCCATACTGTTGGGGAAAAAAACTGTTACCTTGTGTGTAAATCTTGACTTGTATTTTGATCATTAATCATACGGGATTTTTCTGAATGTAAATAGGGAATCCAGATGACAGCGACCACTCCATCTATGCGAGCAGTACGCTTTGAGACAGGCCTGATCGAGCTGGAACTGTCCAACAGGCTGCAGTGCAAGGCCCAGCCTGGTGGCAGCAGCAGTTATCTCAAACTGTTTGGCAAATGCCAAGTAGATCTCAACCTGGCCCTCGGGCAGATTGTCAAACATCAGGTACAAATCAGTATCATAATGGTCAAATTAATGTTCATTCAAGCATATATAGACACAGACGTTTTGCCCTTCTTACAGTTAGCAATCATAGGTCCCGAGCTGACCACAGTTTTTTATTTCACGGTACAGGTGTATGAAGAAGCTGGCTCAGACTTCCACCAAGTGGCATACTTCAGAACTCGGATTGGTCTTCGGAATGCACTGCAGGAGGAGATCAGTGGCTCCTCAGACAAGGAGGCTGTTCTCATCACACTCAACAGGCCAATTGTTTTTGCCCAGCCAGTTGCATTTGACAGAGGTGCAGTTTACTTTTTCTTTATAGAAACCCTAATATCAAATGATGAAAACTGGTCTTAAGTACCTCATTAAACTGTATACAATGATGATACTGCATACTGTATATTGAAGTCTGTTTTACAATGGGTGCTCACATTTTGTATCATCTATTTCTAATCAGTAACAATTGTCTCTCCATAAACTAAGAGGAAGAGGTACTCAGGTGTAACATAAAGCTTTGTTGTGGTAAATTGTTTTTGTTCAACGGCAGCCTAGAATTTTTGTATTTGGGCACTAATTATAGGTCCCCAAGCGCTCTACAAACAAGACTTGTTTTTTGTGCGCATTGCTGATTTTCAGCACACACAAAAAAATGTATAACTGTAAACCTGATGAAAGTTCTTCACATGGCATGTTCTTCTATTCTTTCTGCTCACCCGTCTGCAGCTGTGCTCTTCTGGCTTAATTACAAGGCAGCATATGACAACTGGAACGAGCAGCGCCTGGCCCTCCACAAAGACATCCACATGGCCACAAAAGAGGTGGTGGACAAACTTCCAGGCATCCAACAGACCTCTGCCCAGGCCTTCAGCACCCTCTTCCTGCAACTGACTGTCAACGACCTGGGCATCTGCCTGCCAATCACTGGCACATCACAGGTACACAGCTATGCTTGTTTTTGTGTTTTTTCATGTCTGGTACTTATTTAGTATATATCAGGCTTATGGTACAACTTTTAATATTCAAATTATGCATACTTTGATGTTAACTGTAAAGCCTGTAAAAGGGTGTCAAAATCTCAAGGAACATTTAGTCATCTGTACTTTGCCATTGGTTATTGTTGACAAGTGTTTTCCCCTTTTTGCATAACTCTAAGGGTTTTGTTTTCCTCCTTTTTTAAAGAGCAAGTTGTTTTTAAGTCTTGTGCACCATTTGTGATTCACTTTTATTAGAATTGCAGAAAAAGAGTCTTAAATAATGTTCTATTCATCTCCACTGGTACTTTGATATTCATTTTGCAGTAGCCTTAAGAGGCAAAATTGCCTTCCTGTTCACAATTCTGTTTTGAGCTTTGATATCAGTGTTTCCCCTATAGGTGTTGATAGGCAGGCTGGCAGCTAAATGTGCAACCCCGCCACTACTCAGCTCCACCACCACTTGTTGCTCTCCGTGTCCTTTATTCTATTTATGCAAAGTAAACGCTTGTTCGATTCATGCGTATCTTAAGCTTTTGCCAGACTTTGGTACACTGATTCCAGGGGAAACACTGGATATTAATGACTCGTTAAACTTACTGTATGTCCATAGAGATGAGATATACCAGCTGTTATGTCACACTTATTTCCATAGAGAGGACAAGTACCAGCTACGGAGGGCATCAACTCTGAAACTGGGGCCAGCACATCTGTAGGCCGGCATAAAAATGCACGAAAAGTAACCTACAGTTTCTTACATCTCTTGTGATGGCTTGTTGTGGGATAATGACTTTTTGTGATCAGTACTCTTCCATACTGCAAATGCACTGCATTACAAGTGTTCTTCTGTTTAAAAATAGTCGGACGCACCACTTTGTGATAATCACATTCCCTTCACTGAGCTGGCATAACAACTAATGAAGCTTGAGAGGATGTCTGAGGTGTTTGGAGTGTGAAATGCCAGTTGGTGTCCAGAGTGTTGCGGATGTGTTGCCAAAAAGGAAATCACATGATTTTTCTGCCTAATCTACCTAATAAAATGCTTGTACCAGAGACAACATTAAGAGTGGGCAGCGGTGCACATGGCAGGCTTTGTAATATCTGCTCTTGTAAGAGAAGGTGCTAGGGAATTTGAGAATTATCTAGTTTCATTCATGTCAGTCATGTGATTCATGACAGACAATGACTTTGTCCAATAATTTTAAGACCTGCAAAAAACAGTCTAACAAACTGAAAAGATTGGTAACCTTTCACCTGTGGGTGTCTTTACATAGTCAGTCCTGCTTCCTAGTTTGAAATTTTGCATTTTTTTTGTCTATATTGGAATTAATTTTCTTAATTAAATGACCAAAATTATCACAAATGTATTTAACTGATAAAGGTATACAGCACAGAAGAATGAAATGTTACCAACTACAGTAAACTATAAACTATACAGTAACTCTACCTTTTCCGAGCACATGGAAGTGGGTTCTCTGTCTACGTACCCCAGTGTAAATGTGTAACCCCTCTTCCTGCCCCTCCACCAGGCCAACCACAGCATAGATTTTGACACTGGCTCAGCTCTGGTCCTGACAATTGAGAGCACACTGATCACTGCCTGTTCCTCTGAATCCCTGGTAAGCAAAGGCCATTTCAAGACTTTCTGCATCCGCTTTGCTGAGGGCTTCGAGACTTCCTGGGATGACTGGAAGCCAGAAGTCCGAGGAGATATGGTCATGAACGCCTGTGAGTGACAAATTATAAGTTTAAAAAATCTCACATAGAGGGTAAAATTTGTTCCCATTTTGCAAGTAGCAATTTTAAAATCAATAAAATAATCTTTGAGTCAATGTTTAGAGATAACATATTGCTTAACAAACTGTGTTTTATATGTCATGGCGTGACAGAGAGCATGGCTTTAGTGGGTAGAAACTGAATTCTTATATGTTTACCATTAATGCAGCATCTAAAAATATTGACTTGCTGGTTTTTGTATGTGGTCTGTGTACAGGTGTAGTGCCGGATGGTACATATGAGGTATGTTCCAGGACTACAGGGCAACCCTCTGCAGGTAAGTTCTTTTAACTAAGCCTCAGTCCATAAAATATGGATCATACCCTCCAGCTGCACAATGTACATGAGACAACTGTTTGAAAATTTTCTTTTGCATTAATTTCACCCCCCACAATTCAGAGAGCAGTAGCGCTGGCACCTGGACTCTCAATGTGCTTTGGAAAATGTGTGGCATTGACGTTCACATGGATCCCAACATTGGCAAGCGCCTTAATGCTCTAGGCAACACGCTGACTTCACTGACAGGAGAGGAGGACACAGATGACATCGCTGACCTCAACTCTGTCAACATGGCTGACCTTTCAGACGAGGACGAGGCTGACAGCATGTCACCAACCCTCCACATGGTCAGTTAATAAAGGCTGCACTCGTGTGTGTGTGTGTGTGTATGTGTGTGCACGTGTGCGTACATGTGTGTGTTGTTTCTACTTCAGCTAGATTTAGCCAGTTATGTTATTCAAATATTGCCGTTCATTAAATGAGATATATACAACTGTCCACAGTAACGACAGAGGTTCTGTTTTGGGAATCAAAGTGGGATTTAAAGTTGCAGATTACAAACAATAAGTAGTGAACTTCAGTTGTTGAGCTCGCAACTGTTGGTTATCACAAGTTGTAGGAATAATTTGACCATTGAAAAATTTTCCTATCACCTATTTAGTTACCGTAAATAAAAGGATTAGTGCAATTTTTTATGTCTGATAAATCTCAAGTTATACCCAGCTAGCAGTTATCTTAACTATCTAGCTTAGCGTAGCTTATCTTAGGCATCAAGCTTGGCTCTTTTGTGAAATATTATAAATATTACCTAGGAGCACCTCAAAAGCATTTTATGGTGCATTTTGTGATTGACTGCTTAATGGTTATGTCCAGCTTGTTGCTTTGCAACACAACAATGTCAACAAAAATCAAGAAATACTTGCAACCAATTGTTTTGTTTGTACTTGTTGTTTTTCTGTAGTGTAAAAAACAAGATAAACACATCTTGAACTGTGAGGATTGTTGGTACTTATCGGCAGTGTTTTTTTTTACTCCAGACAAAGCCAGACTACGTGTTCTCTCGTTTCCAGTCTTTGTGCTGGGCTAGAATGCAGAATGCATATTCACTGTACAGACATTAGAACAAAATTTGTTTTTCTTAATTAACTGTTATCAAGCTAGCAAACGGGTGTGTTCCCTGAATCACACCTTTTTAATATCTCATCAGTACATCTAGAGTAATCTTACCTGGCTTACCTCAGAGCTCATCCACTTTTCCAGCTGTCCATCCATCTGTCCCTGCATTGTTTACAGAGTCCAGAGTGCCAGTTCAGCCCTCGGCTGACCTTAAAGAAACGTCTGGTAAACCACATCCTAGGCTTGAGCCCCAGGCCTCAGAGTGTGTCTGTCCCAACTGACAACTTAAACTGTACATCGCCTCGCCTCCGAGCAGGCAGTTCCAGGGCCCAAAGACCTCTCTCCTGGGCCTGCGTATGTAGCAAGAAACTGTTCTGTTTTTCTTTGGGCTTACTAAATCACAAGCAATAAGACATTCAATCTCAGTCACCTGCGTCAACAAATCAAAGTTGTGGATTTTAAAAATGCTAAGCAATGCTATTTAATACCTAAACTAAATAGTATGATAAACAAGAGTAGTGTTGCTTAGCATTTGCTCTCACTGTTCTCAATTAGCTTAAGTGATGAGTCAAAACCAATTAAACCAACAACTCCTGTGGCTCTTAAGCTAAACAAATTGTCTCTTTCATCTTAAGTGAATTGGTGATGGCGGTGGTGGTGTCTTCCACATTTTGTGTTTTGTCAGTCATGGTGTGGGATCAAAATACAAATAACCTTTTTAACGAATCATAACATTAACAATAACCATTAATTTCAGGTTTGGGAAGTATTTGCTCCTGCTTACAGCAGCTGACTGGTGAAAATCTTTGAAATAAAATGGTTTTGGGGTTTGATCAGCAGATGATTGATATCCGATAAATGTGTTTGGGTGTGTATTATTGCTCTGACCCAACAGGAGTCCATTGACCTCAGAAGGCAAGTGGCGGTGGGAAACCAGATAATTGACGCTAGAGGGAGGAAATTAACAAAGAGGGTTGTGGACATCAGAGAGCTGAACGAACAGGCCAAGGTCATCGACGACCTCAAGTAAGATTTGTTTTTACTCACTTGTTTACTTAATTCTGTCTGATCTGATATAGAAGAAATGTCTGTCATCCAAAAACATATCTTTTCATCATTCTTTTCTTGAACACAGGAAATTGGGGGCAAGTGAAGGCACCATCAATCAGGAGATTCAGCGCTATCAGCAGCTGGAGTCTGTGGCCGTCAACGACATCAGGAGAGACGTTAGAAAGAAACTGCGTCGCTCCAGCATGAGGGTAAATACTAGCAATGGATTTATCTCAGCACTATCATCTGAAATTATTGCAAAAAAAATTGACAGAATGTGGACCTGTTTGTGTGTTTGTTCCCCTCTAGGCTGCCTCTCTAAAGGATAAGTGGGGTCTTGGCTATAAACCAAGCTACAACCGCTCTAAAAGCATCTCAGCAGCAACAGGCAGGCCACCATTAAAACGGATAGAGAGACAAAGGTAAAAATGATGGCTGCTCTGGTGTAATATTATCAGAGAAATTAGACCATGAAGGATGCTTCATCTAGCATTTATTGTAAACAAGACCTCGTGACCTCTGATGTCAGACCACCCCAACCCTCTTTCAAAGAAGTTAAGGTAACTCACAATTAGTACAGCACAAAAGGAGAGATTATTTTTTGTATAGAATTATGCAGATATCTCAAAATTAATTAATGTCTACTAATGTGTAGGTAGATCACACATTACATATGTGTAAAATGAATAAATAAAAACAACTGGAAATAAAAATGATGAATAAAAAGGAAAATACATACCTCTCATACCTTTTAAAGCAACCATGAGTCAGTTAAAACTTGACATACAGGGGGTCCTCGAGTTACGTCGGAGATCCGTTCCTAAGAATGTGTTGAAACCAAATTTCGACGTAAGTCGGACCATACATTCATTGTGCCATTGTGCATACATTGTGCCACCAGATATCGCTATAACACCGCGCTAAAATAAGAGTTTATTATGGTGAATTGCCTTTTTTGTCCCTCTTGACACACCGTAGGGGTTGAGATCACGAGTGTAATGAGCATTTCCTTTAGATTTCTGATATCAACCGTGTAGACCCTGTGTTGTGAATAAACCTACGGTATCGCCACGATCCCGAAGGCATCTGTGTCCATGTGCATCTCCTTACCGGCTGGCACTGCCACCCCCGCCCCCCACCAGCCGGCCGGCCATTTCACATAAGTAAACAACACAGCTGTGGAGATGTTGGAGAGCCGGCAGGCGCGCTGAGAGACAGAGAGAGCGATCACCAACTCGTTCCCGTGTGAAGTCTGTATGTATTTACGGGGCAAACCGCTTAAGCCGAAACAAGGAAGTTCACCGCAGATGTGTCGTAACCACGAAAACGACGTAATTCGCGACCGACGTAACTCGAGGACCCCCTGTATTCATTTGCATCTTGTGCCACTTGCCACATGTCATTTCCATTTGTCTGTAGTTCCAGAATAGGAGATGTGGATGATTTACCTGATTTACGTGTGGATGCCTCTTCTCCTGGACCTCGGGTCACCTTCAATATCCAGGACACGGTAAAAATTATTTTAAATGTTGATTTTACTCATTCAGTGCCACTAAAAATGTTCTAACTAAATCACAAGAAATGACAGTTCATCACCTTGTCCTACATTCATAGTTGTTTGTCAGTGTAATTGAGCTCGATTCAACATGATCTCTACACGATAGTTATCAGTTTTAAAAGGAGCCTTTGTGCTCTTATGTATTTTGTTTTCTGTTTTCGGATTATCTCCCTTTTAATAACTACTTTATGTTCAATTGAAGATTAATAATCAGGCCTTGGACTCTGCAAATGCACCTGTCAGTCCAGAAGGGATATTCAAGGTACATGTTTAAAAATAAATTAGTTTAACACATTAAAATATTTAACCATCTCAAACAATACCTCAATTTCCTCTTCTTCTCTCCTGCGATTAACCTGGTGATTAACAGTGCAGTTAGGATTATGAAAATGCAAAATCAAAACAGGATGATGAGGCACTAGCGTTTGCTAAATATAGAAATATATAACCATGTGCTAATTTGTATAATAACATACTGTTATTCTGCACTCTCTGTCCCTAGTTACATTATCTATTTGTAACTAGATCTAATTCTGGTGCACATATCACCTGGATTCATATTTAAATTTAATTAATTCTATTTTGGGAAAAAAAAATGTCAGGTTGTCCTTTAGTTTTCCTATACAGTAAAAGGAATGGAGTGGAAAGCATTCATCCTGTCTTGAAAGTGCCTAAAGATCCAAATGCACTTTTCTTTAACCTTAATACATGGAAGAGCTGTGCATGAATAACCACTGAACCAATCTGTAGGCTGTTGTCACAACAGTATTTCCTCTCTCTGTTGGTTTTGTGATAAGACTATTGATATTGTAATTATGACGCCACTGACTTAGCTTGGTACATGGCTATTACCAAGTAATGGGTTAGTTTAGCCTTGCATAAAGAACAAGGGAAAGCTGCTTGCCTAAGTGGCAGTGCCAGCACACACACTTTTGATGTGAAGTCATTGTGCGTGTTCACGCATTGTCAGATAACATTGCAAGTGTGGTCCAAAATGCAAAAATGCCAATTCAACACACAATACAGTATCCAGAGCTGTGTTTTCCATAATTCACCATAGTCTACAATTCAATAAGTGGAAGTGGAAGTTTGAGAATATTTTTCAAAAAAGGAGATAGAAACCTAGTCTACCCCTGGTCTACCATGGGAGTATGTTTAAGCATTAAGTTAATATATAAATGCTTTTGCGCACACCTAGAATGAATGTGTCTGCACTGGTATTTTCCTAATTGGTGTAAATAATCAAGGCTATTTCATTTTCTCTAATCATTCTAATATGGTGACATATCCAGACTGACTCTGGTGGTACAAGCTTTATGGCCAAGGGGTCACTGACTTAGAAAGAAACTGTTGATTAAACTGACAATGTGCTTGTGGTTTTCTAGTTTTAAAACACTCATGTATAACAAATCACAATCACAAATGTTGTTTAGCTGACCCTTATCCTGGTCACAAGTCTGTGCTAGTCCCAGATGCTGTTTGCCTTTGTCTGACATTTTAACTTTTAACACTTTCAGCATCTAGCAGAATCATCTCCTTACTGACTATCTTGGGCATTTTCCATGGTTATCCTTTTCAAAATGTGTTCAAAATGTCCCCTTTTTTCTGTGGGATATCATGTCTTATGTCATCAGTTCCCTATTTGTCATGTTGTCTCTCATTCATTTTCACAGAAAGCACATGACCTCCTAGCTCCTCTGACAGTATGTTAGTGTTGTGTAATTGGACATGAAGCCATAGAAATGCAGCACACATTTACGGGCAATTAAAAAAGAAAATAAAAACTTTTAATCAGCACAGTCCAATACTATATCCTTCAAAGTTATGAACCTTTAAATCATTAGGTGCATCGGCACAACTGTTGGGCTGACGGCTCTGAATAAGAACAGCTTTAAATGTGTAAACTGTCCCTTTGTGATTTTCACCTTTTGCCCTTCTGTGAAGTTTCCTGAGGAGACAGAGGGAGACTTGTTGTCAGTCACCACTGATGAGCCATTTCATCCTCATCATCACCTTCATCTTCATACTCCATCCACTGTGGAGGGCCAGCACTCAGTTTTTAGTGCCCCAGGCACCCCCGCTGTCTTCTCACCCACAATTCCCTTCCAGCATGACGATATGAGGCGCGACGACCTGTCCTCATCCTCCTCCGAAGACTCAGAGAAGGAAGACGAGTTTGAACGCGAGCGACTGACGAGCTATCGAAGGCCCTTGTGAGTCATCTTACTTTGCTTTTTGTATGCTCTCCTATGATAAGGTTCAATTAGAGGAAGCACCATTTATCTGGCACAATTAATTAAATTTTTTTAAAAACCACAGAAAAACTGTTTTCAGAATCCATTAAACAGTCCTTTTCACCTATTTTCTACAGCCAAGCATCTCACAGAAAGTCCTCAGGCTTCTCTGCTGTAAGTCAGCTGTTCAGCGAGCGCTGGCCAGGCACACCTGCCAACCGCAGCTTCGGTGGTCCAACAACCGAAAGAAACATCGACTTTGAGCTGGATATCCGTGTGGAGATTGACAGTGGCAAGTGTGTCCTTCACCCCACCACTCAGCAACCTGACCACGAAGACATTTCTTTCAGGAGGTACAGTATCAATTCTGAAAACTATCAACTATAATTTAAAGTCTTCTTCACATGTCCCACGAGTAATTTTTAACATAATATCAAGTAAAAAGGCAAATCATTCTCTGTATTATGATCCTCCACTTCATTGATTTGCTAGTTTTAGTTTACTACTCTACTCTTCTCCTCTGGGTTTTGTAGGAGCTGCGACCGCAGCCTCAGGAGTCTCGACCAAGAATCTCCCCCCAAAAAGAAGAAGTTGCAGCCCAACTACACCTCCACCACCCATCTCCTAGCTGGAAAGAAATGCCCCTCCTCCTTGCAGACCAAATCTAATGACATGGAGACCACAGTCTTCTATATTCCAGGAGTAGACGTTAAGGTCAGCCTCACGCTCAGCATCCAAATTGTATACAAGTTTCTAAAAGTCTAGTTTCTTGGTTTAAAATTTATTACTGTATTTTTATTTCGCTAGTTGCACTACAACTCTAAGACCTTGAAGACAGAGTCACCCAACGCCTCACGTGGATCCTCTCTCCCCCGCACACTCTCCAAAGAGTCGAAACTGTATGGTATGAAAGATAGTGGCCTTCCCAACCCTCCCAATGCTGTCCAAAGCAAGACTAACTCGCTCCTACCTCCCCCGCCCCCACCTATTCCATCAGGTACTGAGCATTCCCTCATTTTTAATTGCATGTCCTCGCACCATCCGTAATCATCAAACTTACGGTGCCATATCGCTCCAATCTGATGATTTACATCCCACCAAATCAAGCATTTTCCATTTCATCATGTATTTTAAAGCATGAAAACAGAGGGCACCTTTGATCGAATGGGTTCATGCATATTGATGTGTACCACAGAAGGGGAAAAAACTGAGAGACAGAAACTAGCATTAATGTGATTCCAGTTACCGTATTTTCCGCACTATAAGGCGCACCGCATTATAAGGCGCACCTTCGATGAATGACATATTTTAAAACTTTTTCCATATATAAGGCGCACCGCATTATAAGGCGCTACAGTAGAGGCTGGGGTTACGTTATGCATCCATTAGACGGTGCTGCGCTAAAGGGAATGTCAACAAAACAGTCAGATAGGTCAGTCAAATTTTATTAATAGATTACAAATCAGCTTTCTGACAACTCCATTCACTCCCAAAATCAATAAACAACTGTTTTATTATTTTCTCCGAGGTAAAGTATTAGTATTTTCGTGACACAGTTAATCTTTTAACAACAGCAAGGTATTACATGTAGTGCAACATTTATATCACATAGTGGAGGGGAACTTTTCCTCCATTCAGTAAACACGTAAAAAACATTCTGATGCTGTTACGATAAATTAAACGTTAGTGCAATCACAATATAGTAACACTCGTAGTAGTGCAAAGCAATAACAATAATAACTCAAATAATAACTCTAAAGCAATAGCATAATAACTCAATGTTGTTCATGCGTTAATGTCCATATTCACAATATGACCAACCTTGTTCAACTGTAAACACACAAAAGAAACACGTAAAGCTCACTTTATCAGTTCATTCCTCATCTACGAATCCCTCGAATTCTTCTTCAGTGTCCGAATTGAACAGCTGGGCGAATGCGGCATCCAACACGCCCGGCTCCGTCTCATCAAAGTCGTCATTAATCGAGTCAGTGTCGCTGTTGTTGTCTGGCAGTTCAGTGACAATTCCTGCCTTCCTGAAAGCTCGGACCACAGTTGAGACTAATATATCAGCCCAGGCATTTACGATCCACTGGCAGATAGTGGCGTATGTCGTCCGGCGCTGTCTCCCCGTCTTGGTGAACGTGTGTTCGCCTTCTGTCATCCACTGCTCCCACGCAGTTCGCAGTCTAGCTTTGAATGCTCTGTTGATGCCAACATCTAGCGGCTGGAGTTCTTTTGTCAATCCACCCGGAATGACGGCGAGCACTGAATTTGTGTGCTTCACTTGTTTTTTGACATCATCGGTGATATGTGAGCGCATGGAGTCGTAGATCAATAGGGACGGAGCTGTGTGAAAAAAGCCACCCGGTCTCTTCACATAAATTTCTATCAACCACTCACTCATCTTTTCTTCATCCATCCATCCCTTCGAGTTAGCTTTGATGACGACGCGTTGTAAGCGTGTCTCTTAATAGGAGCCATTTCAGGATCTTTACACAAACACACAAATGGAAATGAAACGCCGTTTTATATATCCCAGCATGCACCGCGCACTACTTCTTCTATGGGGGAAAATGGAGTCGGCGGCTGCTTACCGTAGTTGCGAGACCTGTTGCGGCTCAATATTGATCCATATATAAGGCGCACCGGATTATAAGGCGCATGGTCAGCTTTTGAAAAAATTGAAGGCTCTTAGGTGCGCCTTATAGTGCGGAAAATACGGTACTTAAATCTTAGTCAACACACTGAAGAGTGCAACAAATCAAAAGCAATGTGCAAAAAAGTTTTAGAGCCACAAGACAAATACCACATGGACTTGGTTTGATTTGTCTGCAAAAGCAAGAACAGCTCAATCTTCCGTTCCCTCACAGATTAGCCAATATACACAGTGAAACAGACTAACATAGAACTGCCAAAATGTTACACACGCAACAGACTCAAAGGAAAGCAACTGAAAAAATACAGTAATTTTATATTTCAAATCAACATTGAAAATAACAAGCAGCGCACACGGTAAATCCAAACTAGACTGCCAACAGCCTTTATGTACTTACTTCAGTAGTTTTCAGTGTTTTACTACTAGAATGAAATTATATCTGAAATAAAACAAATGCCAGGCACAACTCCAGTATGGACAGACGTCACCGTATCCAACAAAAGCCATGCAAACACGTGTTTTTACCTTCACCTCCCACTTTCATCTCTTGGGAGTCTCTCTGAAACTCCTTTTCGAGGAGTTGCTGTTTTGGAGTCTGTTCAGTACTTAGGAGAGTCACAGCTATGGAACACAAAATTGCAGTACTCAAATCTTACAATCAATGAGCCTCGAAGGTTAAAAAAACATTTAAAACAAACAAGGGTATCGCTTCATACCAATATGTCAGCCTCCATGCAGGACATTATACCACAGGCCAGGACACAATGTGACATGTGAAATCAGGCAGATACAGTTGTGCATAGCTAAATAGTAAAACTATATTCAGCCTCTAAGCAGACCCTAAAGCAACAAGACAAAATGAAAACCAAACCAAACCAACCACAAATGAGCTAAGTAAGGAAACAAAGGCGACAATCTTCAGAAACTTCTCTTGACTGTTTCATGTATCTCTGACTGAAGTGTGACTTGTACAGAAATGCTAAATCAAGTGTGACAGCAGCAACCAGTGATGCTGGCAGGCCAACAGTATTTCATACTGGCACAACATCTGCCAGTATAGCTGCCACAAATTCAAAAGACCAGTCTTTTCAAACAACACAAATATAATATAAAGAACAATGAACAATGCCACACACAAGTAACTAGTAGCCAAAATGACAACGACATTCTCAAACTATCAACATGCTACCAGCAAAACTGGCACAAATAAATGGGTTCTTATTTCTTCAGTGCCTCTCTCTTTTAAACAGAGCTCGATTTTGGTGCATACACAGCAAATTAAACCAACATAAAAATTCAACGACAATCCCATTATCAGACAAACGCAACATCTGATGCAACTGAAGCAAACTTATTTAAACATCTGGTACACAAGAAAGACTTGTAACAAGAAAGTAATACTCTCAGCACAAAAAGACAAGCTACAGGCACAATTTAAGGAGAGGCCGCTCATGGCAACATAAAGTCCATTACCAAAATGGACAGAGCACACAGAGCCGTAGGTCATGCCAGCTTCCGTACCCTCAGTTGTTTCCTTGATCTCCTGCCTTCTAGATTCCAGTTTAACAGCTGGATGAGGAGCTAAAAGCTTCACAGCTAAGAGAAAACACCATTGCAGAATACTATGAAACACTCTACCATCGATACACCATTATGACTAAAAACTAAACTTCAAATTTGTGATGTAAAAAGACGACTCTGTTATGGTATTTTTGCCAGTTTTTGCCTGCATCCTTCTTGTGTATTTTTATATTTTATATTTTTTTGTAAAATAAGAAAAAAAAAGAGAGAAATGATACAAAAACGAGTTTCCAAAAAAATAAAAATAAAAAGTTAAAAAAGTGCATATAGCACAGAGCACACTGCAAACTGCAAAGGGAACCAGGGAAAACTACTGGTTCTCCAAACATAATAAGAAGGAAACAATCTGATAAATAATTATATAAATGGTATAAGGTGGAAAAATCTCAATATATTGTAGAGCTCTAAATCACTAATCCTCCTACCCGTGATCTTGAGGCTGGCTGTGGTCTTCTGGTCTCCACACACACAGCTGTAGTCTCCACTGTCTTCTGGCACCACTTTGTTGATGACAAGTTCGTTCACTGAGGCCTTTTGCTTGATTTGGTACTTTTCTCCAGACTTCAGGATCTGTGCTCCCTTCTTCCACTCCACTGAGACTCCAGGTTTAGAGAGCTCACAGCGCAGAGTGATTTCAGCTCCCTCCTCTGCCTCCTGGCTCTCCAACCTTTGTTTGAAGGTCACTGGTTGGGCTGAGTGTTTTTTAGTTTGTTAGCAATAGCAGCATTCCATAGCATTAAATATAAAAAATATATATTATAGAAAATTGGTAAGTGAACAAAGACCACAAGAGTAAAACACAAACAACTTGGATGTGATAAAGATACACAGACTCCAAAGTGTCTAAATAAAATCTTCCTACCCTTGATCTTGAGGCTGGCTGTGGTCTTCTGGTCTCCACACACACAGCTGTAGTCTCCACTGTCTTCTGGCACCACTTTGTTGATGACGAGTTCATTCACTGAGGCCTTTTGCTTGATTCGGTACTTTTCTCCAGACTTCAGGATCTGTCCGCCCTTCTTCCACTCCACTGAGACTCCAGGTTTAGAGAGCTCACAGCGCAGAGTGATGTCAGATCCCTCCTCTCCCTCCTGGCTCTCCAACCTTTGTTTGAAGGTCACTGGTTGGGCTGTTTATTAGTTGATTAATGTTCAGAATTATATAATAACATTATATTTTTACAACAAACAAAATTACACAAAATTGAGAACAAACCATAGCAAGAAGCATTTCACAATGGTGTATGTATAATTATAGATCTGTCTAAATATTTATGTAAAAACTGTTGTTAAAACATTTTCAAAACTGTTCCATAAACCAGCTCTAAAAATCGTCGTCCTACCTACGAACTTGAGGTTGGCTTTTGTCATTTGATCACCACACACACAGCTGTAGTCCCCACTGTCTTCTGGCGCCACTTTGTTGATCAGGAGTTCGTTCACTGAGGCCTTTTGCTTGATTTGGTACTTTTCTCCAGACTTCAGGATCTGTGCTCCCTTCTTCCACTCCACTGAGACTCCAGGTTTAGAGAGCTCACAGCGCAGAGTGATTTCAGCTCCCTCCTCTGCCTCCTGGCTCTCCAACCTTTGTTTGAAGGTCACTGGTTGGGCTACATGATTTTAGTTTGTTAGCAATATCAGTAAGCCACAACATTAAATATAAACACTGTATATAGAAAAAAATTACAACAATTAACAAAAACGACAAGAGACAAACACAGAAAA
>JAFBJQ010000333.1:0-72008 GCA_016785345.1 Trinectes maculatus | reverse complement strand
TCTTTACACAAACACACAAATGGAAATGAAACGCCGTTTTATATATCCCAGCATGCACCGCGCACTACTTCTTCTATGGGGGAAAATGGAGTCGGCGGCTGCTTACCGTAGTTGCGAGACCTGTTGCGGCTCAATATTGATCCATATATAAGGCGCACCGGATTATAAGGCGCATGGTCAGCTTTTGAAAAAATTGAAGGCTCTTAGGTGCACCTTATAGTGCGGAAAATACGGTACTTTAAAGTTCACAAAATTAACTTCCAGAAGTTTTGCCGACTTTTTGATCAGGCTACAAGTGACTCTAATTCCCATATGTCTCTGCAGCCAAAGGGAAGGGCAGCGGAGGTGTAAAGACAGCCAAGCTGTATGCCTGGGTTGCCCTCCAGACTCTGCCTGAGGAAATGGTTATCAGCCCCTGTCTTCTGGACTTTCTGGAGAAAGCGCTGGAGACCATTCCTATCACACCGGTGGAGAGGGGCTATGCAGGTTGTTGTATTGTACCAACTGGTCTTATAGGGCTTACAACAGATAGTCTTGTGTTTGAGAAGTCGGTGTGAATGTCTTTAACTTTGTATTTGTGTTGTCTAATCAGCTGTTGCGTCCCAGGAAGAGGACCTGGGTCAGTTTGACCCAGTGGAACAGCTGGAAGAATCAACCACCTCCTTGGTCTCCTCTTCCACATCAGGCTACTCCTCCTTCCCTGTGGATGTCGTTGTCTATGTCAGAGTCCAGGTATTTACCACTTGACTGTGATTTTACAAAGCACTGTTTCCCAAATCCCTACTAGCCATTGGTTCAGTATGGGGGGCACTTTGTTCCCCCAAAACCTACCCCACATCACAACAATTAATTATGAGTAGTATTATTAGGAGCAGTATTATAGGTGTGGTTGCCACAACTCCACGAACCTTTCCCTTTACCTTGTGATACCTACCACATCATCCACCTTTTCACTGCTCTCCCTTTGTTTGATGTCATGAAAACTTGGAAGATTTTGATTTTGGAAGATATAAAGTGCATCATGCTAGCCTTTCTGTCACGTGGCTTTGTTTGAATCTATTAAAGATTAGGTAAATATAAGCTAATTTCTCAATATATTTATATAATATCATCAGATTCTAAAGGCTAAAGCATGAGTTATCATCTTGTTTCCAGCCATCTCAGATCCGCTTCAGCTGCCTGCCGATGTCTAGGGTGGAATGTATGCTCAAACTGCCTTCGTTAGACCTGGTGTTCTCCTCTAACCGTGGAGAACTAGAGATGCCAACAGGAGCCCACCCCACCGACGGATCACACCCGCCCTCCGCCACCCCACCGGGGCAACACATTCCCAAACCACCTCCCAGCAAAGGTTTGAAAAAGGATTTGGCAATTTATTAGAATAGCGATGCTTTAATGCTCGTAGCAGTATGTAACGAATAAAAAATGTGAAGTCAAACTCTTCTTCAGTTTGTCACACACTGTGAACAGATCTATTAGCAGTCACTTCACGCTATGTCTGGGCCCAGTGTGATTTAATGTTGCTCACAGCACCTTTCTTCTATATTCATTACTCTGCTGCATCTCAGGTCTTAGCCAGTTCATTTTTATGTAGTCTGTTCACATGTACAGTGAGTGTAATTTTTTTCTAAAGCCAGAAGGGAACTGGCTGTTTTTTAAGATTACATGAAGCTATTTAGTACATGAAAGTGGGTAGCAGACACTATAGATTTAGATGTGTGCTTTTTCCACTTTCTGTTTTAAAAACTTGATTTTTATTATTTATGTAAGAAAGGATAACATGTTGTTAGAGCTGTAAACTTCAATGCATGTCCCAAGGTTGATTGTCACAGTTTAGTTAGTTACTGCTGTGTGAGACTGCTCAGTCTTACCCATCTGTTTTTCCCCCTCTGTCTTTCCTCTGCCTTTTTCCAGCGTCTCCATTGCTGGGCAGCCCTCT
This sequence comes from Trinectes maculatus, assembly GCA_016785345.1. NCBI lineage: Eukaryota > Metazoa > Chordata > Actinopteri > Pleuronectiformes > Achiridae > Trinectes > Trinectes maculatus. Next base: position 70,069 of record JAFBJQ010000333.1, on the reverse strand, counting down.
CGGCAGGACCCGCCACAGCAGCAGCCAGTCTGACCTCACTGGCCCCCCAAGTAACTCCTCAGGCCTCAGCTTTACCGCCTGCATGTCTGACTTCTCCCTCTATGTCTTCCACCCCTATGGTGCCGGAAAGCAGAAATCTGCAGTCACAGGTTTGCCTCCAGGGCAATTAGGTAAGGAAAGAGTGGAAACCTCCTGTGATGTTCAGATGTGCCAATGAATTATCAGACAAAAAGCCCTGTTTGATATTGTGGCTTATGAAGACTTATTACCCTTTTACAATGTGGACATGAGTTATTTTGCATTATGTATTACACCGTGTACTAGTGTGTGGAAGTACAATAAATATGCTAATAGATAAAAGTTAAAAGATTATCACGATTATTTCTCCTTTTCCTAAGGTACAGTAGATGAGGAGCCATCCTCTGTAACAGGAAGAAAAGACTCTCTGAGTATTAATCTGGAGTTTGTGAAAGTCAGCTTATCCAGGATGAGGCGAACCGGTGGCCCCACATTTATTGAAAACTTCATTCCTTCCAAAGGTGGCAAAATGGATACAACCCTCATCAACATTTCAGGTATAGCATCACCTAATGCAGACCTCATGCAATAGATCCTTTTACAACTCCTGCGTAGTCTACCCACGGTTCGAGGTTCATTTTTTTCCTTTATCACATTTACAGTAGGTCATTTTGAATGGGTAAGTGGATTTGCCCCATACGCTTTTCTATCAAAGTCACAAATGTGTACATTGGAATGTGAAGTACAACAATTTGTGCTGGCTGGAGCATTTGTAAAAGAGTAACTTCAGCACAAGACCAAGACATTTATATTATGCAAATAATGGGACATTTTGTAAGCATACAAATGATTAATATCAAGGTGAAGTGATTATATCCCCCCGTAGAAGCCTGCTGGAATATTTTACTGGAATGTCCTGTATGTCAACAAAGATATATTCTCCTTCAATACTCTCCTTCTAGCTGTTTGTGACATTGGTTCGGCTTCCTTCAAGTACGACATGAGACGACTGAGTGAGATCCTGGCCTTCCCCAGGGCCTGGTACCGGCGAAGTATCGCCAGACGCCTGTTCCTTGGAGACCAGACAATCAACCTGCCAGGTGATGCTTTGACCATTCTGTATTGGTTGGTTAGTGAAGTTTTGAATCAGAATTGTATATTAATATGATTCTGACATGTTTTTAGTTGATAAATTTTGTCTTTCTTGTCACATGTGGCAAAACAAAAAATTACGTTTTCTGTGCTTTTATAAAACTGCTTTTTTTTCTTGTTCGTACCTGCTAGTGTATACATTTTTTTAATGTACCATCATGCTGATTTTTCTTAAGCCAACATGTTCTCCCCTTGCTTCCTGTTGACATTTTCATGCCGTTCCTTTATTTACTTCTCTCAACCTTTATCTTGCTTTAGCCTCTGGGCCTGCAACACCGGACTCAGCCGAAAATGTCGCCCAACATCTGTCCCCTGAGTCCAGCAGGAAAGCTTACTGGAGGACATGGGATGGCAGCACTGGGATACAGCACATACCACCGTCTCCCAATGTCTTTTCAGAGCACTCAAGTGGAATCAACATGTCACCAGGTGGGCTTGGCCACCTCAAGTCCCCTGCCCCTGGTCGCACCAGGAGTGTGTCTGATTCCTCTGCTCCCAGGAGAGGTGATTACCAAGATCACTCATACATTCCATAATACAGAATGTAATGTAAAAAGTGCCATAAACTCAGAATGAGTCTCAATGCAGAACCACAGTTCAGATGTTAAAGTGCCAATGTCCAAAGCCAGAAAAATAAGTGGAGAGTGAAAAAACGTTCTTAATTGCCTTTTTTCTAACCTTTATTCATTTCCCTCTAGATTCAGTCACAAAAACATCCACTCCTTCGTTTAGTAAAAATGGTAAAGCACTGGGTCAACAGGGGGCACCATGGGAGACATTGGTGGTGTTTGCCATCAACTTGAAACAGCTCACTGTCCAAATGAACATGAGCAACGTGATGGGAAACAATACGTAAGTGGCAGTTTCAGCTTTTTTAATTTGGATGCTACTTTAGTGGGGTTTGTCTTGCTGTTGCCACTCCTGTCTACCTGTTGTCACTTAATTTTATTTCATGATGCTTGTGCTCCACGTAGTCCAGATCTAGATATATACAATTATGATTTTCTCAGAACTATAGTAAGTGAAGATGTAACCCAATTTAATATATTTGATCCCTAATTAAAACAAATGTGAAAGATCAATTACAATTTATAATGCTAGTTGAATGACACTGGTTGGCTGTGTTCAAACATTTTGTGCATCAAGAAAATACAGCTTCAAACTAAAGCCTTTATATTCAACAGTAAGAACATTATTTATATTTCTACAGTGACATACAAAAATATGTCTCTGCTTTGTCTCCTTTGGCTGAAATCTGACTTTCACTTCATGCAACAAATTTGTTCAATATTTGATATATCAGTTCTTAGGTGCCTTTGTCGCCCACTATGATGGGCTAAGTTCATTTCCTGTACACATTGTATTTCACTAGTCACCACAATATGCTGTTATTACAACTGTCATCAATACAATTAGGGCAGAAGTGCATATAATCCTGCTGAATCAGTGACAAACTCTCACCCTCACAGCTGTTGTATGAGCGTAAAGTTAAAACAAATCTTCTACTGTGTGTGGGCCCCCTCCTGCCTCTACAGCACTAACTGCATTGTTTTATCCCTCCAACATGAAAACATGTATCCATAAGCTGAGTCTGCATTTATTGCATAAGATTAAGGGAAGCCAACTAGCTTTACATTAGCAATTGCTTGATAAAAGACATAAAATTAGCACATTGAGATATTGATCAGAATCAGATGATCTCTGTTGCTTTTGAATTGTAAGTTTTAATCAGTGCTTCAGGTTCACTGGTCTTTTCCTTTTCAGTCATGTGTTTATTCCTTGGCAAGTCATTTATGTTTCATAGAGAGTACTTGTAAATTATTCAGCAGCATTTCAAGAGTGCTCACAGTTGTGTTTGCTTCTGCAGCTGGACGACCAGCGGGCTCAAGAGTCAGGGCCGACTTTCTGTCGGCAGCAACCGGGACCGAGAAATCAGCATGTCTGTCGGCCTTGGCCGCTCCAAGCTTGACTCCAAGGGTGGGGTGGTGGGTGGCAATATAGACGTGAACACCCTAGAGATGGTCTGTGAGTAAAAAAGGCATCAACTTTACAGACGACTAGTGTTTTTCTGCAAGTAAGTTTTAATCAGTGCTTCAGGTTCACTGGTCTTTTCCTTTTCAGTCATGTGTTTATTCCTTGGCAAGTCATTTATGTTTCATAGAGAGTACTTGTAAATTATTCAGCAGCATTTCAAGAGTGCTCACAGTTGTGTTTGCTTCTGCAGCTGGACGACCAGCGGGCTCAAGAGTCAGGGCCGACTTTCTGTCGGCAGCAACCGGGACCGAGAAATCAGCATGTCTGTCGGCCTTGGCCGCTCCAAGCTTGACTCCAAGGGTGGGGTGGTGGGTGGCAATATAGACGTGAACACCCTAGAGATGGTCTGTGAGTAAATAAGGCATCAACTTTACAGACGACTAGTGTTTTTCTGCAACACATTAACAGCGTATAAAGTATGAGAGCACTTTCACTGAAGCAGTGCACTGATAAAAAATAAAAAAAAACGCATCAAGGTTTTAAAATTTAATATATGGCATATTCATATCTTGATGATCTTGGTACAAAGACCAATTTCTTCAACTATCTTTTGACATGTATATGATAATACATTTTACATACAGTCATTGTTCTCCTTCTTGTTCTGCAGCACAGCTTATAATGCTGCTCACTGATACAGTTTTACATTATGAGAGCATTTTGTGGAGTGCCACTGCTGTTTTACACTTTGCTATTTGAAGCAGAAACTTATCGGAAATGAAATATTTGAATTTTTGCCTATGAATGAGATCAATGAGCCATAACTTTACAAGCACGTTTAATAGATAACAATTAATGAAGCAAAATGACTCAATTACCAAGCAATTTTAAAATGACTAATTCTAGTGTGTTCTTCATAATGATCTTACGATGCAGCCTCAGGTGTACAGAACAGGGTATGGAATGAGAATATAGAATGAGAATATTACTATTTTAATGTTTTGCTTATTTCACTCCAATATTTAAACAACCAAAGCAAAAAAAGTTTTTTGCTTGTCCAAAAAACATGAATAAATAAACCCCATTTCCTTTTTCCTCAAAACTTTTTACCAAAACCACTATTGCTCTTATCCAGTTTGATTTCCATTTAAATTAATAATGTGTCACCCAGTGCTACAGTGCCTAATGCTTACCATCTGTTTTCTAGCCCACATCTCAGAACACCCAAACCAGCAACCCAGCCATAAAATCCAGATCACCATGGGTTCTACAGAGGCACGAGTAGACTACATGGGCTCCAGTATCCTGATGGGAGTCTTCAGTAATGCTGACCTGCAGCTGCAAGACGAGTGGAAGGTCAACCTGTGCACTGTTGACACCAGTCTGTCAGAGAAGAGGTAGGTTGTTTGTTTGGTTTTTTTGGTTCAAACTGTGTACTCATTCAACCATGTAAATGCATCACCGTCAAAAAGAAAATACAGCATGTCCAAATGTCTGTGCATGGACATCTTAAAAATGCAGGTCTTTATTGTCAGAAATTACATTACAGTTTTGTAAGGTTGAAATACATTCCTGGAGAAAACACCAGAAACATTGAATTATACCAGATTAGATGTAGTGTTTAATTTAATTATGTTTTATCTTATCAATATAATATTTGTATTTGCTTTATTTACCTTCCTTTTGTTGTTTTTTTTACTGTTTAATTCATCAGCTCGTATCATATTTTCACTGTCCACTCCCCATCTTTTCTCCTCCAATCTTTCTAGTGAAATCTTTGTCCATGGAGACTTGCAGTGGGACATTTTCCAGGTGATCATTTCACGCTCCACCACACCAGACCTCATCAAGATCGGCATGAAGCTTCAGGAGTTTTTCACTCAGCAGTTCGACACCAGCAAGCGTGCCCTTTCCACCTGGGGCCCTGGGTCCTACCTGCCCCCCAAAACGCCTGTCATCAATGCTGAGAAAGGAGCTGCTGAGCTATGTAAGCATGCCTTTTCTATACTGCTGGGTGACATATTTAATGCAGACTGTGGCATAATGAGGTTTGCACATCAAGTGTGTCAGGCAGCCCTGCTGCTTGTAAGAAGTGAAATGATTTGTAATTATAATGCACTTAATTTGTGTATCATTTTTCAGTTTCAGTCCAACAGACAGTTGGGCACCTGGATGTAATTTAAGTAAAAACAAAGCAGCATAAATTAAAATAGAGGTTGCTACAGTAGGATACAATAATAAATAATAACTAAAACATAACATCTGAGTCATCAAGACCCCTTAGAATTGATTTGTCTCCTTGTTCTGTGTGTCCTACTTGTCATTGTCACACAGACATGGATGCGGCTCATCACCGGCACTGGCCTGGGGTGCTGAAGGTAATCGCCGGCTGCCACATCTCCCTCTTCCAGATGCCTCTGCCTGAGGATGCAGTACAGCTGGGTGGTTCAATGAGCCTCCATGGCAATCACATGACTCTGGCTTGCTTCCATGGGCCCAACTTCCGTTCCAAATCATGGGCTCTGTTTCACCTGGAGGAGCCCAACATCGCCTTCTGGACTGAGGCTCAGAAGATTTGGGAGGATGGTGAGAAAAGATCCTCATTTCAGGGATTTGCACTGTTTTAGGAATATCATTTACACAAGATATTCAATTTAAGAATTTGCCACTTGACAGAGCTGTAGTTTAGTTATTAAAATGTTTCCATTAAATCCGGCAGTGTGTCTTAATCAGTGCATTTGTTTTTGATATGTCCAGGGTCCAAGGAAGTTTCCACCTACATTGTTCAGACACTGGATTTTCATCTTGGTCATAACACTATGGTCACAAAACCATGTGGTGCACTTGAGAGCCCAATGGCCACCATAACCAAAATCACCCGGCGGCGGCATGAAAACCCTCCGCATGGTGTTGCTACTGTTCAAGAATGGTTCAGCTATGTTACTGCTATGAGGAATGAAGGTAAGATTTTTTTAAGTTTTTTTTAAATTAACTAATATTACTAAATTTACTACTTTTTAAATGGACTACTATACTTACTATTATTATTATAGTGTCCTTATCTCAACTTAGAGTATCTACTGAATTTGAGTACTGATCTGGTACCAGTGGCTCCTTATTCTCAGATTTAAACTACCTCACTGTGCAGAAAATAGTGGGATCATTTTTAAGTCAGGGTTTTTACACAGCGTGACTCTTTAAAATCTCGGAACATATTCTTTTTGATGTGGATTTGTTGCTCAGGGCTGACACCAGCTCAGTTAAGTAAGGTCAGTTTTGACCCTGCATTTGTTTCAAAACATGTACACAACTAAAAATACGAATTACTACAAATGTGATGGAAGATTCAAACCTTGTATTATACCAAAAATATTCCAACAACTCAAGTTTCAATAAAAATAGCATTGTGGCAGGGCTGTCGTCATAGACTACATTAGTTTGAGCCATCTGTACCTAATGAACTAGCATGTGAGTGTTAAAGTTCAATCAGTCAGACTTATCTAAAGTTCAGCCAGTTCTGACTGAAAGACGACAGACAGCATTCGTTTTGCCTTGCAGCCGCAGCTTGTTATCTTAAACGTAAAAGAGGTGCAGATAGGGTTTAATGAAGCATAGAAGTGTGAACATGACCTTAAACTATAAAGACTTTTAACTTATCTCTTACTTCAGAGCTGAACTTGCTCCGCAACGTGGAAGCCAACAACCAGGAGAGTGGAGCGGTCGCTAAAAGCTCCAGTCTGCTTAGCAGCTTCCGCAGCAACTCCAGCTACAACCACGAGACAGAGACAATATTTGCTCTTCCCAGGATGCAGCTGGACTTTAAGTCCATCCATGTCCAAGATCCAGATGAACCTTCTCTAACAGGTACTCTATCATTTTAGTCAGCACATATTGTGGACATGGTTGACTGACACATATATTGAAATTACTGCACAGTGATGATCAAAAAATTGTTGAAACATGCTCCAAGGTCAAGTACCAACTGTTTTTAAAACACACACTTCTCTTTGAAAAGCATCTGCTGTTAAAGGAATATTCTATATTATCATATGAAAGACGATATTCAAATAATGTCTGAGTCTCAAAGAACTGCCTGGGGCATGGTCAGCTGCTGGCTAATAAAGTATGGTCATGACTTATATAACAACTCCTCTTAATGAATTCTATGTCCAACTACATAGGAAATACTCTAGAGATTCAAGATTTTCTTTTTTTGCTTTTTTCATGTTTAGGCAACATTATAATACAAAAAGAGGGTAAAAACAGACAGAACAAATTAGAGTACATTAAGCAGCTTATATTGCTGACAAAAAGCACTAAATAATCTGTGGGTGTTTCTGTTTTTTTATACCTGTCATTTTTATTCATTCCAGACTCCAGCAGACCCAAGGTGGAGTGCAGCGTTGTGACAGAATTCACCGACCACATCTGTGTCACCATGGACGCTGAGCTCATCATGTTCCTTCATGACCTTGTGTCAGCCTACCTGAAGGAGAAGGAAAAAGGTATCTATGACATATTCCCTCTGTCTTTAAGGAGGCGATGTTTAGTCAGTCCAGTTGTCAAAACTCTGCCATGTATTCCTAAGTTACCTCCAACACGTGTCACAATGAGAAATGTGCCAATTCACCAGTGAAAGTAGCCTTTATGTTCCAAACCATACATCACATCAAGAAAGAGGACAATGGACAATAACCTGGACCGTGTCTGTCTGCCTGTGGACCTGCAGAGCTATTTCCAAGCTCCTGGGCTTGTTTTAGAGAGCAGCATGAAAGGCAGGCAGCTGACTGTTATTTTCACACACAGTGGGAAGGTCAAGGAGCCCAATGCAGGCAGCATTTTAATGGCTTTTGCTATTGTCACAGAGAAACAAATTACCACTCTTTATGCCAGGAGCAATGCATCTCTCATGACAATTAAAATCGAGCCACCACTTTGTTCTGTTGATCGCACATCTGAGTGGAAAGTGAAAAGAGGATAATGCTGAAAATTTTTAATATTTGCTTAATCCTGATTAACTGAAATGGGGGAGATTGATATTGGAACGTGAATAGAGACTGGATCCATACTGTCAGGGGCAGACAGTGCTTTCAGGGATATTAATGAATTTTCATTGTGCTCTACATCTGGATGTTGTTGATGAAGTGTGTGTTTGTCTGATTAAATTGGTGAAGGTGGAGGGTTTTGTTGCAGCACATCTTGCAATATCTTGTGTGTGTGTTCTCAGCCTTATTTGCCCCTCGGATGTCCGTGGCCCGGCCTGGCCAGAAGAGCCCCACTGCCCTGCACGATGAGAGCGCCACAGACAAGGATAAGGACAAGGATGATGGCATCAACTACACCACAGTGGACTGGAGGGAGTTCATGTGCAACACCTGGCACTTGGAGCCAACTCTAAGGTGAGCTCTGCTTCATCACGTCTCAGACACTTGGAGTACTTTTATTAGCAGGCCGACACCTTTTCAAATGACAGTCAGATTTATGATCTGGTGGCCACACCAGATTTTACTGTGATTCACAAACTAAGCATGCAAATCTGGACGGACGCACAAGACTGTCACCTACTGTCAAACAACAATGGTGCATTGCTAACAATAATATAATGCAAACCTTTTCACAGAAGTGACTTTGTACTTTGGCTGAATCATTCAATGTAGAAAGAGAATTTTGGAAAGGACGCCTTAATAGACTTTGAAGCGCCATCCTATGGACTTTTGTAATATTGCATATTGTGTTGGGTGTGTTGCAACCTAACACACTACTATGTGACAGCTCTTCAGTAAAAATTGGTGGAGGAAATGTATGCACATGGTATATATTTGTGTAATAAGACTAAGCAGAAGTAGTAAAACTACATTTGGTTAGTATCTGATTATCAATCCATTATATTATTGAATTATTACTAATTGTTTCACTGTTGAACCTACTTTTTATATGAAGACTGATTGGAATGGGGCCTGTTTCAAACTGAATATTCATTCGCTAGGTTAATCTATATCAATGCAATATTTTTGTAAGTCTGTCATGTTTTGTTTATGATAAATACAATGGTCAAATAAAACACATATGTAACATGAAAACAAAATAGTTGGCCAAAATAACCTCAGTACCTATACTTATGTATGGCAGATACATACCTCATGAACGGACATACAGCAAGTGTGTGTTAATTCACCATTCATGAAGAAATCTGTACCGTGAAAGAATTTTGGTCTGTGAAACACTGTTTTCTGACTAAACTGCACATTTCCTTTTGTCTCCAGGCTCATTTCCTGGACAGGACGTAAGATTGACCCAGTGGGGGTGGACTACATCCTGCAGAAACTTGGCTTCCACCATGCCAGGACTACAATTCCCAAGTGGCTGCAGAGGGGCGTTATGGACCCTCTGGACAAGGTGCTGTCAGTGCTCATTAAGAAGCTGGGCACCGCCCTGCAAGATGAGAAGGAGAAGAAAGGCCGTGACAAAGATGAGCACTGAGAAACACTCAGACAGTGCAAACTGTACATTCTCTACAGGAAATAAACACTGGATACTTTACTACTGTGCAACAAACAAGCGCACTCTGCCCTGTGAATTCAGTACAGTTGTTTACCGTGGTGCATGCCACAAGTGGCTCTCACTGAAGCACCCTGCACTGGTCCTTTTCTGTATATTTTGAACAAAGTAGCAACAGTTAGTATTATTTGACTGCTTTAATGGTAAAAACTGTTGTAAATGACCCTACTGAAATCGCTTACCGATATTTCATGAGAAATGATTTCTTAAACCATTGCCTTTTCTTTGTTTCCCATGGAACACATGGTAGATATCTTAATATATTTATAGCTTAATTTTCTGATATTTAAAGATCCGGTGTGTAGGATTTAGGAGAATCTGTTGACAGAAGTGTAATATAATATTCACTATTGTGTTCTTATTCATGAAATTCCTGAGAATGAACTTATTATATTTGCACAGTAATATGGCCCTCCTCAAGTTCATCACCACCATGTCTATATAGCCCAGAGAGGACAAACCAAAACCAAATGACTCGAGAGAAGTCTCCTCATGTTTTCCATAACCTGAAAAACATGCTCTCCCTAACGCTTAGGCGAGGTTTAGTTAGTTTAGTTAGTTGCAATATGTAACCTCACAACAAGATGTCACAAAATCTCCTGCACACTGGTCCTTTAAGCTAAGAAGACCTCTTCAGTGATTGTTCTTGTTTTTTTTTCAGGTGAACAAATGATTTGAAATAAGATTATTATTATGAATTGGTGTGTGTGAATTGTAGAGTCTATACCAGGTATTGGCTTGGTGTATCAAGCTTATTTTTTTCTTTTTTAATCCATACAGCAGATCCAGTGTATATAATTGATTTTCTTAAATGTGCTGATTTCCTAACTTAATAAAAATATTGCCATTTACTTATATTTGCTGCTCAGGTCTGTTGTGTGTTGTAACTGGACTGGTTGGCCGAGACATGTAATCGTGAGGGAGTAATTCTACCGGTACTCTAAAAGTTATCTGGGCTTGTTTCCCAGTCCGAGAAATGCATTATTATCTGGGCTAGATGTTCTGAATTTTAAATGAAACTTGAATGAAGTGGAAGTGGGCAATGTGTTTTGAAAACGCTTCAAATTATTTGAAGCATTTGTTTTTGTTCTGGACGTTTAGGTAAGTTGATTAGTGCAGGTGTAAGTGTACAAAATTCAATCAGTATTTCATCACAACTTGCACTAGTTTCTTCCAGTGATTGCATGCTGTGGCCACCACAGGGTTTTGTTATTACAGTTCTCTGATTGTAAGACTCCCCCCACCTGCACTAATCTCCTCTGAGATACCCCCCTCACCATGAGCACTGTTCCACTTCTGCTTCCATGCCACGGGTTTGCATTTTTGATGGTGCGTTGGCGGGTGAGTGTGAGCGCAGTGGCAGGGTGGAGGGGAAGAGAACTGCGGGGATCCTCTGTGATGACTGCTGTGCGACTACAGCAGTGTCACCTGAGGAAATCCACACAGCTCAGTGTGAGAGCACACTCAACTTTTTGCTCTCACTCACCTGGGCCGGACATTAGTTTTGATTTTCTTTTTTTTATTATTATTCCTGCTGCTGCTGCACACACAGTCCTTTGAAGCCATTTCCATATCTTTAATTCCTGTCACTCGAGTAAAACACACATTAACACGAGAGCCACGTGAGCGACCAGTAGATGGAGTCAAGCGCCAGTCGAACTCCTCCTTAATGATAAATCATCTGTCCACTGTATACTGTCCTGCTCATGCTGCATTATATAACAGAAACAGAAGGGAGAAGATGAAAAAGTCATGATGTGGTCAGTCATGTTGGATGTCTTCCTGCCCTGGTATCAGACAGGACAGTCCACACTGACCTCTGTCACTCACACACACACACAGTCCTCGTCCAATCAGCAAAAACTAGCAAGTGGCATTAAGCAGCCAGTAGGTGACAGACACTTGGGGTGATTGGGTATATCAGTCATAAAAGACAAACATGCAAGTCAATTAAACCAGTGGAGAAAAGCATGCAGAAATAATAAATAATAATAAATAAAACAAGAATAAGAGTACAAGTTACATGCTTCATAATACAGATGAGCAGAATCAGATATGAGCTGTCTCTAACTGATTTCCCGATCGTCTCTCTAGCGCTGCCTGCTGCACATGTTGCTGTCTGCCTGAAAAAATATGTATTCAGGCAATGTTTTTGCCACCTTCACCTTTTCAATTGTATGAGCTTTTACAAAAATATGTTGTTGTTCTTGCTCTGCCCCAAGTAGCAAAGAAAGCCACTTGCAGGTTTAGAGCTACGTCAGTTTATTTTGATGTGTACAATCTCTTTTAATCCTTTAATTACTGTTTTAGTTGAGTCTGACCGCTCAAAAAAAAACCTGATCAAATCAAGTTTGACTTGATCGTCACAATGTGCCTCACATGGCTCGACCTAAAAAAAACAAAGCACTGACAGACTCTGATCATAATAACAGCAACTACTGTTATTACGACGACTACTACTATTATTAATAATATTAATAGTAGTAATAGTAATAGTTTGTTGTTGTTGTTTCAGATTCTGCAAAAGCATGAGCTGAAAGTCATAAAACGAATGCTTATGTTGCTGTGTGTGTATTGAATCTGTAAATATGGAAATTGGTTTTTGTGTGATGATGAATGCAGTACACGTTTTAGCAGCATTATCTCCATGTACACATCACACTGCATTCTCCTCAAAAATCAGCTACTGTCACTCAGCACACACACACACACACACACACACAGTTATCTCTGTTACATTTTTAATTACATTCCTTCACATATTCTAGGATTTGTCATCTGGCACCTTCTAGCTCAGAGTTTTGGTTTTGTCTCATTGCTTTTGTCTCCAGCTGTTATCAGCTGACAGCTGTGAGCCTCTGTCACTGTATGACACCTGTCCACAACCAGACACCTGTGATTAGTGTATTTCCTGCTATATCGAGTCCCAATATTGGGCGTCTGCGCACAATCAGGACCGCCACACACTGTTTTAAAGGCTCGGGGAAAAACTACATGGCGTCCAGATCAGAGAGGGAGCCACACCGCGCGCACACTACTGACCACTCTCACCTGTGGCACGAGTCGGACTTATCTCTGGCAGTGAGAGATAGCGAGTGTGGGTCCACCCGAACAAACCCCAGTCTGCCTGACACAGCTTCATCAACAGAGAAACACACACACACACACACACATATATATAAGTTTGCATTGTAGTCTGCAAAATCTAAATTCAGCCAAGGAAACCAGGACGCTCTGAAAGCCGCTCCTCGAACAAATGTCATACAGGCAGTCAGTGCTCTTCTTTCACTGTGGATCATTAATAAAAAGCAGTAGAGACAATAACGTGAACTTCATGTCTTCACACGCTGGCTGCAGTTTTTTTTTTTTTTTCCATTGCGTTGTGTTTGATTAATTCATCCGGGCGAGTGTTTTAGTTAAACAGTTCTCCAGGCACAATGTGAACTTTCGATATGTCTGCGACCTCACAGCTTGTTCAGTGACCTCGCCATTATTCAGATGCATGTAAACAGAGGATGGCATCCGAGAACGATTTGCATAAAAGCCTAATGGACTATTTACTGCCTTTAAAAAAACTGGACATTCATATTCCTTACTGAAGATACTGATGATTCCTTTTTTGGCTTTTTTGACTATACAGACTGCAGGTCTGTCTGTGGATTTCAGTCTCTTCCTGCGTAAGTGAAAAAAAAAATGGATGCTGACACAGGAAATGACTCAGTCTTAATTATTTGACTGCTCAATGCAGCGTTTGACATTTGATCATAAAATTTTAATCGACTCACTTAAGCACTATGAGGGATATTCCGCTCGTCACTGAGCCGTGTCCGATCCCATCTCTCACATAGCTCAGCGTCTGTTAGACTGTTCAGCTCAGAACACGGCTGAATGAAAAGTCCCACAGGGCTCAGGTCCAGGTCCCGACAGTTTGTCCCTGTGCGACACAGCCGTGAATACACGAGTACAGAGAAAATACTAATTTATAGTAGCTGTTGAAGTATAGTAACAGTGTCTGCTACATGTCTTGAGTAAAGCACTTAAAAAAAGATACAAATTTTCTTTATGAACTTTAGGTTTGACCTTTCGGTTTACATTTAATTGGCGATGTAAAGGTCATTTGTAACGTATGTGGTTCTTGGGCCAATTCTTGTAAAATTCTCGCCGGCACAAAAACAGTCCTGTGGGCAGCAGGTGTTTGACAACGTTTATGATTGTGAACCTGTCGTTTTACCTTTGTGGTGCTGTGGTTACCTGTAAGATGTTTTCCTCCCAGTCTCTCAGCTTTAACACAACACATCTTTACTTGTGTGTTTCTGTTTGCCTGACCTGCTCTCCATCAAACCACTGCTCCACCACCGCACACTCTGCACAAGATATTACGGAGTTGTGCTCTTTGCCTGAGTCTGTCTGTTCCTTTGAGTCAACAGTGATGATGATCATGACGACAATGATAGAGCTGTTATATTTAGAGACAGACTTCTCCTTCGCCTGTGTCTGACTCCCCCTGTACTTTTATTAAGCTTATAAATGACTTGTAGGTCACAACTTTATTTAGACCATGCTGTGAAATCCAAGGTTACAACAAACATCCTGACACAAGTTATAGGAGACGATTACACAGAGAAAAAGGGGGCACCACAGACAAGTCATTCATTACATAAACAGGAAATCCGAGTCTGTTGAAACATATTCAAACAATATGGTGAGAAGTCAGGACGGAGAGGGAGGATTACAGAGACAAGGATCCCAGGGCAGATCTGAATGGAGAGACTGGAGCCATCTCTCAATAATGAACCGAATGGGAAATGAAGAGATGATAGCTTCTGTTAGCGTCCGTTAGGTAAAACCCTGTCAGCTGCCATATGTTGGAGATTTTACCAATTAAAGATACGAGTGGAAAATGTCAGAATAAATGTAGCTGTGGCTTTTTTGAATTATTTATTGTTATTGTTTCCTGTTTTTTAACAAAAAATTGTATAAAGGCGCAATCATGACAGGAAGAACCCAACAGTTTCTTCAAACAGAGACAAATCAGGATGGAATTCTTCACTCAAGTCTCATGGAAAGATGACGCGTGTGAAACCATGTTCAGATGTGACAGGACGGCAGGTTGTTTAAAGTGGAACCCAGATAGTAGCAGAACAAAGCCATGAACGTGTAAGAGCGCAGGCTGAACCCGGTGCCCTTGTTGCAGTGTGCAGAGGATTACAGGCTGATGAGCTTCCACCCTGAACAAAAACGCTCGTACAGTACAGCACAGATAGACGCAAAGGCAATTTCCTGCAGCATCCTTCATGGCCAGCAGAGAATCCAGGCCCACAAAAGGCTGTGTGGAGACATGGATGGATTAAAACAGGAGCATCACCCAAATCCACCTTCATTAAAGCACAGGGGCAGCCCCCAATTCAGGTGTCAGAAATGCATGACTCATCAGAATCACAAGTTCTCCCCCAGCAGACCTTGTGATCCTTCAAGTCCTTCATGTGCTCCTTCAGGAGGAGATGTTCAGAGTTTTAGAGAGAGTGTCCTCTGTCCCTCACACACAGCCAGAGAACCTGTGCACCGTTATCCTCAGTCACACAGTCCAATAAAGGTCCAACTGGCAAAGCTAAGCCGATCCACAGTCTTCCTCGGAGTATTGTTTACAACAACAGACATATGCTCCCAGGAATAAAGACATTCTGCGTTTTTGACTTCCGACACATCCGATCAGGTTCTGGATTATTGAGCGACATATTTGATGAACTGAGATACATGAATGAATATAGCATGTACTACTCACAAAAAGTTAGGGATATTTGGATTTTGGAATGATTGTTCTATTTCGCTTTTCAAGAAAGTGCTTGATATGACATTACCTTTGCATGTTTGTACTAAAATCCCCTAATTTCATGATATAATATCATACTTTTTACATTTTCCATAAATTTCACCCGAAAGCCGAATACAGTATCCCCAACTTTCTGTGAGTAGTGTGTATTTGTGTGTGTGTGTATATATACATACATATATACATACATGTATACATGTACGTATATACATGTATACATATATATATATATATATGTATAAATATATATATATATATATATTAAAAACTGAGCTGAAGAGGTGCATGGTGGTAGGTGGATTTCGGTTCCTTTAGGTAAGACCTGGATATATTTAGTCCTCAGCTGCTGGCCGCTTGGCTTAACATGAAGTCTTCAAGGTTTATCCCCAAGTGAACGTTCATGACCTCATTTCTTCTCCTCCTTATCCTCAGCAGCCATTGTTTTTGTCAGAGATGAATTCGAGCGGACAGCGGCCAGGTCAATGAGAGCGAGCAGAAATCAGCGGATGTAAGAAGCAGCTGATGAGGTGGATGCTCTCAGCTGACTGCTGCCACTGTGGCTGAGCCATGTATCACCAGTCCTGTGGCAAACAAATGCCAGGATGCTCTGTGCTGTCATGATCTCTGTGCTGGGCCACGCTCAGTGTGGCAGTGATTTGTGGAGCTGAGTGGTACATTTCGTTTTTTCCTGTTGAGGCAGAGACTAGTGTGTGTGTGTGTGTGTGTGTGTGTGTGTGTGTGTGTTTGTGCCTTCATTGCTTCAACTTTGAACTGGATAATGAGAATAAATACTACTACTACTACTATTATTATTATTATTATTATCAATAATAATAATAATAGTGTAAATTGTTATGTTGGGAGCTTTATTTATGGCGACTGGGTGATGGTGTGTTATCGTGCACTGCAGTGGTGCATCAATGGACCTTTTCCCTGTATGCACAAGTCTCTGATCCTGTTGCTGAACATAGAAAACATGAAGACATGTCTGTCAGTAATCACAGATGTGTTACCACACACACACACACACACACACACACACACAGAGAGAAAGAGAGAGAGAGAGAGAGAGAGTGAAACCATCTGTCAGATACTGTGTGATGCTTTGTGGTGATGGTTAGTGGAGGATCTGCCATGTTCAGTGAGGGGCCAGTGTGTGAGGTGTGGGGGTCCGCTCCCTCAGGCCAGTGATAAGCACTCAGCAGTGAGACTGGCTCCAATAATAATCCTCCCTGATCCGCCTCAGCCCTCCACCACAAAGACCCTCCCAGCTCTGCCCCCCCTCAAGCCTTCAGTGATCCCAGAGGACCAATCAAACTGATAGGTGCCAATATCCATCTGCCTCACCGGAACACACACACACACTCACACACACACACACACCGCTACAGATCCATGCTCATGCTGTGTGTGTTGGTGGCATGCTCCTGTCACACACAGCACTGACGTGACTGTGCGATGTAACGCAATGTGAGCGCACCGTGGCACTCTATCGGTACGCGCGTGAGACGCACATCAGTGATGTGTGTGTGTGTGTGTGTGTGTGCGTGTGTGTGTGTGTGTGAGGGTGTTAGTGTCCCGTTAGCGTTGTGACGCAGGAGTGAGCGGGCAGCAGGTGGAGGTGCACGCGGAGCGGTGCGCAGCAGCGCGGGAGCCGCTGTGCGCTCTGAGCCGGAGAGCGGCGCGTGCAGCTGTGTGGACCATCAGCCCCCGCAGCGCGCGCAGCTGCAGCCACCACTCCACGTATATAGATGTGAGCTAACAGGGCGTATAGTAGACATGGTCTGTCCGGCCGCCGGTGCCGGTGCGTCGCTGGCTCCGTGACTTAATGGGAAAGTCGGGACGGAGAGAGATGAATGTGACCGGGACTCAGCAGCCTGAGCTGATCGAGCGAGCCGCCAGCTTCCTGCTCCACGCGCCCCCGGTAAGCCTGCTGAAACCTGCATGAGTCCAGTCCAGTCCACAACAACACATGGCAGCTTGGCAGCCAATTCTTCTTCTTCTTCCTCTTCTTCTTCTTCTTCTTCCTCTTCTTCTTCTTCTTCTTCCTCTTCTTCTTCTTCTTTCTTCTTGTAGGCGCAGTGGCAACTTCACCTTTACACACTCGTGTCTTTGTTGGCTACGCGCGAGATACACACACACACACACACACACACACACACACACACACACACACACACACACACACGCGTTTCGTGCACCTGCTCCTAACTTTTTTTTGAATTAGTGTTGTACAGGTAAAGTCACTGTCCGCAACCAGTGCAACCCGCGTCGCCTCTCTGTGCCATGTTCCAAGTTCAGGACACACGCAGCAGTGTGTCGGTGTGTCGGTGTGTCGGTGTGTCTTGTGCCAGCGGTGGTTGTGTGTGTTGCCGAATCCAGCAGAAGACCATGTCAGTTACCCGCAGTTCATTTGCCTTGGTGTGAAAGTCTTGTCATTTGAGCGGTGGTCGTGTAAAGATTAAATGAGCAGATGTGTGAGTGGAGGCTGGTGTGGCGTTCCTGCCGTTTGGCTGATTGTGGTTTGATTGAGGTTCCAGAAGCTGTGTCACACAAACTGAGCGCAGTCAGTTTGTGTGACAGCCCATCGCCCTTTAACTGTATATGAATATGTTATTTTTTAAACATCTATTTCTAATAGTTTTGTATTTACAGCAGAACTGGTCCCTGTTTGTCTGTGATCTATCAGAATTACGTATTGCCTACTCCTTGTTTTAATGATATTCTCTTACTACCATTTTACAGTCAGACACAGACATACACATTCTCGTCTCAGTCTCAGGCTTAGATACTCTGTGTGTGTGTGTGTGTGTGTGTGTGTGTGTGTGTGTGTGTGTGTGTGTGTGTATTCAACCCCGTGTGTGTGGTGGTGAAGCTGCTTCAACAGGACACAGACACAGATTTGGAGCCTTTTATAACTTTGTATTTATTTAGAGCGAAATCCAGCAGCACTTCATCACGTGTGGTCTTATATGAAACAATACAAAGAACCATGGAGAAGTGATTTCATTGATCTTTTTTGTCCTTCCTGTATAACTTTTCTTCAGTGGTAAAGTTGATAGATGTCCAGGCAGCGACGGTTGTCCATTATTATTCTCTGTTAAAACAGAAAGACCTAGAACTTTGAAAGTTGATGCCATGTTTGCTCATCAGTCTGCAGAACCCATAAGTGATGGTGATGCTGCAACACTAGGACTTTCAGTTTCTTTATGCAAGTGTTGCATTTGTTATCTGTTTTCATGTTGTAACCAGCCGTTACACAAATCTTTGTATATGACAAATAATAAAGTGGTACATATTTTACAATGCATTGTCACTATTTTCGTGAAACTTTGTTTCACTATCATTTGTCTTTATGATATTCTAGTTTCTTCTGCATATACAATAGTAGACTATCCTGTTCCTAAACCTGCTTCTTTTAACATTTGATACAGTAACTTTAAGCAGCATGAACATTTGTATGCAGGGTTATGATGCTGCAGTTGGTGCTGTGCAAAGCCTTGGGGAAGATTACCATTGTGGTAGAGTTGTAACAAAGGATCTTGTGTTCAGGTCGGATTATTCAGCAGGTTGAATTTGGTTCGATCAACATGCCTTTCCAAACAGCTCAGGAGGAAATGTGTTGTCTCATTGCAGAGCCCTCAGGCAGTTATTACAGCATCACGTGGTTAGTCCCTGATCCATAATGGGACTGAGAGAAAGCCATAATGGCACTTTCAATCAAGTCCCCGACCCAGAATCATACAACAATAAAAACATACACCACAAGAAATAAGTTGATGAAAAGACCATACAAGTGTTGTGTTGCACAGAGTAAAAGATGGATGGGAACAAACAGGTGGTCAGTCGTTTTCTAAAGGCATCGACAGAGGCTGCAGATTGGAAGCTTCATTATGTTCTATTTCTGAACTAGTCAACAGCCTCGAAGTAGCATTCCAGCACAGAGATGTTTTGTTATGCAATTTTAATGTGATTAGGTATTTAGACAGTGACTCATAGTATGTTAATTATCAGCAGGCAAGTTACTTTAAGATCATTTACATAAAGTTGGTCGTGATGTAACCAGAGCGACCAGCAGCAGGCGGTGAAGACATCCATACTGTGTGTATTACATATATACATATATGTCTGAACCCGAGGATTCAAAGGTTTTGCTAATGCTGAACATACGTTTACCTCAGTATCTGACCCTTGGGGCATGTGTAGCATGAATAAATAGCCTTGTAATGTTTTATACATAAGTAATTCAAAAGATGAAAAAGCATATTTAGTCCCTTTTTATTCCTCCAACATGCACATTTTTTAATGTTTTTACTCTTGTCCTTTTCATGAATGAGCACTTCCTCACACACGGGGCAGGGTCGCCACGGCCGGGGCCTTCATAATGCCAATTTCCTGTCTTGCTGCAGACATCTCAGATCTTTTCTGAATCTGTCGTGCTTGTACCAACTCACTATTTAAAAAAAAAGTAAGATGAAGCTAAAAGTACAAAAATGTTCTTGCAAGAAGCCCAGTGATCGTGACTTGTAGAAGCAGTGGAGGGCACATCCACCCACTGTCTGAAGCTTGCAGCCATGATTCTGTGATCCACAGTGTCAAATGCTGGGCTGAGATCCAGCAGCACCAGCAGAGTGTAACACGCCCTCACATAAGAACACATCATTATGTCACCGAGGGGCCATTTCAGGTACAGAAACCCAGCTTCCCTCTTTCTCAATTGTTGCACACACTTAACACAGTAGTAGACTGTTTGGCAACAACCTTTTCTGAAAGTGTAAAGTAAATGTTTGGAACAGATTGCCCCAAAATAATAAAAGTTAAACTCTAAACTGTTTTTCCCGCGGCAGGTCATATTTGACTAAACGACTGTGAATAGTTTAAGCTTCACGACACAAACGTGTCATGACCTGACTGGATGCTGTCACCTCATCTCACAGGATCACGCAACCAAATGCAAAAGCTTTGTGTTGTAAAGTTTACGCCTAAAGTTGAACTGTGTACTGTTGCTGCATCATGCATGTTTTTGTTTTGATGTCCTCTTCTTCTGTGGTTATTTGAAGTGTGCAGCCGCTGCTGCCATCAGCACGCCTCTCTGTTCAACAGATGATTGGCTTGTTTCATGAATAGACTGGGTGTGTTTTTCTATTTAACTATCTTTGTGCCTTAAAGCCTATTCTCTGCAGGGTCCTGTAATTGGCGAGTCCCTCTCTTTTGGACGTCTCTGATGTGTTTGCCTCCTCTGGTCACACAGCACCTTGAACGTAAGCGTTCCCCAGAGATCCACTTTGTGCACACTTTGTATTCAGGAAACATTTGCTTTTAAAACCGGATACCTGAGCTTCTGGGCAAGTCAGCAGTTTAATTCCGCTTCCAGTGCGACTGGCTACAGTTATACTTCCTGTATAACTGTATTATCACTTCAGCAAACTGTTATGTGTGCAGCTTTCACTCCATCATGAACATTTAGGATCATCTGGTGTGCAGTCGGAGGTTGTTAAGCACAGTCTTGATTGTGCTCTCACAGTAATTAAACTGAGGTTATTGCAGAATCCAATTTTAACCTGAAAGGCTGTAATGGTCTAAGTATAATGGCTGAGATTAATGTGAAAATTGATTAGATGTCCTTTTCACAGGTATAATATCTTTGTACTGTGTGGATGACACTGCAATATTCCACAGCCAGACACACTCCATCTGTAGAACTTTGCCATATAGACAGTTGCTTTATTTTCTCTAATCTTAATTTCCTCTGAGCTTTTATTTAAACTAGAAATTTACTGCAGCCGCTATAAACAGGTAATGTGAAACTGTGTGTGAGGATCAAAGGAGATTTTCAACCGGCAGTAAACGAACTGAAGTTTGATATTTGATGTAAAAGGGATTTTAACTGTTGATAAGTTGCAGGGGACGGGTTCCTTCAGTGTTAACAGGTCTGTGCCTTTTGTGTGCGTCAAATCTGTTTGTTTGTTTCAGTTTTATATCAAATAACGTTAGAGTTGTGATGGACAGTAGGGTTATAGACTGTTTTCCTGTTTATCCATGTTGGCAGGAAACAGTCATGAAACACCTGATATTGCACAGTGTCAATCTGTTGAATGGTAAAGGCTCAGAGGTTGTTAGAGGTTCATTGGCCAATTTTAAATCTATAACATCAGGTTGTGTGTGAATTCCCTCCTCAGACTGTGGCTGCTATAGTAAAGCTAGATTCAAAGCAGTGATCCATTGACTCCTGTGGCAGCGGGACCCATTGGAGCGTCCTCTGCGTGGGGGACAGTAATGTAGAGACGCTCAGGTGAAGCAGCTGCGTTTAGTCAAATATGACTAAACGCAGTTTAACTTTTATTATTTTGGGGCAATCTATTCCAAACATTTACTTTACACTTTCAGAAAAGGTTGTTGCCTGATACACTTTTTTCTTTTTTGACTTTGTTTTTAGATTCATGACATATATAATATTTCCAGCCCTCCATAGTCACAAGTCTCACGATTCTCACGTTGGCAGGAGCTGCAGAATCATTATTATATCCCAGTGGAGTGTGAAAACTGACGCTTAGTATTCAGCAAGGTAAACCATACGTTAACCTCCTGTTGGAACATGAACATTTGTCTCATTTGCTTTAGTTTTTCAGTTTCCTCAAGCTACTTATATAATAGAGACGGATGAAACAATATTTAATTTTCCTCCTATTACTCGAGTCAGGCTCTGCAAATGTAATTTACAGCCCCGCTAGTAAGAGTGTAAACATGTGGCACAGGTCCTGTGACGCCTCCAAACATTTCCTTTGTTATGGTGGATAAAATGTTTGGTACTAACCCTGTACAAAATAATTCTATATGCACATATCACTTCCTGTCAGACGGCTCTACAGTTTTACCATGATCTCCTTATGGAATAAGGAGGAACTCGTGAGAGTTGTGCAGAGGGCCAGAGGGACAAAGGGCAGACTCCACTGTTACATCATAAATTAGTCTTTTTTTAATACAGTAATAATAGTAATAATAATACAGTATTGTGCATATTCCATTACTCAGCAAACCACAAACGAAGGCAGTAATTAAAGTCTTAATTAGGTAGTATTTAAAATTTTGAACTGTCAAGAGAGTATGTAATGTCATAAATCCTGATACGTCACTCAATCTGTGTGAAAACCCCCCTCATCCTTTGCATTATTAATCCCCACTGCGCTTCATTAGCATTTTTATTTAGATTCAAGGCAGGAAACGTATATATTTTAATGTCACTTTACATTTCCAAGTCAGATAAAGAAATTTACCTTGTCCCTGTAACAGCTAGTACTGGATTGTCGTGGTCACCGCTCTCATCACTTCAAACCACTTCCTTTTAAAAAGGCTCCGATGCTTAAGTACAAATGTGTTATTGAAATGGCATTTTGAATATATCCTTGAAAATATAAACAGTCCCAGATTAAATATGAAAAAGCCCATTTCATCGAATCAGTCCTCACATAGTGCCAATATAAGCAGCCGCACTAACTTTCTCCGCAGTTTTCCTAACCCTTTAATTATTCCTTTGTGTCTATATATATATAGTGTGATACTCTTGAGTTTAAAAAGATATATATTTTTTAGAAAAATAAAAAGAGAAGAATTTCCTACATCTAATTGTGATATTTTACACATCACCAAACCACATTATGTAATCTCACGTGACAGATGTGGTGAGAGACAGGGATCACACAGCTGACTGTGCTGGTGTTTGAGCAGTAAAGCTCTGAGCCTATTCAAACAATGAATATACAATAGAGAGAAAATACATCAAGTGGGTTTGATTCCCCATGGAGCCGCACTGAGTGAAAGATTGAACAAGGGTGATTGCAGAAAAATGTACCATATCTCTGTGATGTGGGAGAATAGTCAGTATCTCGACTTCCATTGTGCTACTGCATGCAGTGGATTTACTGACACGTAGGGAAATGATTATATAGATATATACTGTACATGTGTGTATGTGTGTGTGTGTGTGTGTGTATTTTTATACTATGTTTACACTTCTCTCAGTCAAATATTAAACAGCATGTTGTAGCAGCTGACTTGTTGTTAGTTGTCAGTTGTTCTTGAATGTTCGACCATCTGTGTTATTATTACATGAGAAACTCAGAAATGTACACTGTCATGTTGTTGTTTTCCTAAACAATTAACATTGAAGTAATTGTTTGACATTTTAGTAAATACACTAATTAAGTCTCTTGCCAATAGATAGAAGACTTGATTGATGATGCTCGTATGCCTGTAAGCCAGAAAAAAACGTTACTGCCTGCAGCTGGAATACTTTAACATTGTATATCATTGATTTGGTCAATGTGAAGATGAAAATGTTAAAATGTAGAAACAGTGTGGTTTTATGAGCAGTCACTGTGCTGAGCCAAGAAACAGCCTGGCACATATCCTCCCTAAGTGCTTGTCATTTTCACACTTTGGTTTATTGTAGAATTGAAGTAAAGGCAATGCTGTACAACATAAATATAACGTCGTTAGTGCTGCGGGTTCTATTCAGACTATTCTGACTCTGGGACTGTTTTCACAAACAGATTGAAACAACAGGACACACCTCTTCTCTGTTGATGCTCAGGTTCCATCAGTGTAAATCATAGTCACTGTATAGTTGTGTCTGAATGTGCAAGAGTTTTTCCATATGTAGCTTGACCTCTTTGTTGCTGCCACAACGAAGTAAGACTGCATCATAATTGAAAGAAGTGAAAATAGTTACAGTACCAATGCTGTCTCATTTAACGTAATGGATTACATTTATTGGTGCAGCTGTATCTCTGGGCAGTTTTATTATTATTATTATTATTATTTATTGGCATACCGTTAATAATTTACCAGTTCTACTGTAAAGATTCTGGGCCGTGTTGCATGTTGCTATTTGCAAACAGACTTTTTCCACAGTTTGGCAGGATTTTTCAAAGTGCATGTGTGCAGCTTATGAAATGTAAGCATGCTGGCAAAAAATGCAAGCTCACCATTTGCAAAATATATGTGTGTGCACTTCTCCGGTGACAGCCAGACCTGTACAAATAACTATTGCAGATAAATAAAAATCTGACCTTTACCCATCCGTTTCTGATAGTTGCTATAAATACTGTGAATGCAGCACCACGCTGTAGCTTTTAGCTTGAATTTTTAAGATGATTAACGATATGTTTTTCTGGAAGGAACCCAAAGTAAATTCAGATGATGAATTGACATTTCTGTTGAAGTTGAAGGCTGTTCCTGTTTATAGCTCTTTCACTATTGACGCAACCCCAGGGTAGATTTCATTGACCACAGAAAAAGAGGCCAGGCTGAAATACAGTGCTGTTTTTTGCTTTTTATTCTCTCCCCAATCTCAGTTCCATTTCTAAATGTGAAAATCTTTAAAGCATACAGATGGAATTGCTCAGCCTCACAAAAGTAGTAACTGTGAACCCTGCGAAGATTGTGTTGTACTTGTGTTGAAAGGCCATGTACAAGTCATGGCCTTTCTGACAAAATATGTTGTATCAACATGTCGATCTTGATGAGACCATCACTCTGAGAAAACACAGTTCTTAAATGGCACACTTGTTAGTTTGCCTTGTTGAGGTGTAGTTAAATGATGTAGGATGTTAGGGCGAGGGGTTAGTTTGATTTTTTTTCAGCCCTGTCAATATTTCATGCTCATTAGCAGCCTCTGGGTTGAGATGGATGAGGTTTTATTGTGGCCTGGCCTGTAGCCAGAGGCCAAATTGGTAGTGAAGTGTGGCCATGTCCCAGAGACAGTTCCACTGATCAAAACTCATAAATCATGGCTGAGACAGTATTAAAATCCATGACAAGGGCTTTGTTAACATTCTCCAGATTGAGGGAAGTGAATGGGAAGTGAATGTTAGTGGATTAAGGAGAGGAAGGTTTGCAGATTGATCCGGACAAGACGACGTATATGCATCTGGACCTCTGGCTGCCGGCTATGTCTGTGCTTTATCAGTGTGCCTGCGTGTCACTTGACAGCTGTGGTGTTTTTCAAGGTTATCAGTGTCGGGAAAGTTTTCTCCCACTGCAGCCAGAGTGAACTCAAATGTCAACTATTTCCATATCAGACAGGAGAGACAGAAATGTCGGGTTTGGTCGAGATATGCAGGACACCCATTGTTGGAAAAAAAAACTTACCTTCCTTATCTAAACATGTCTAGTGAGCTATCAACACACACTGTTGAGAGTTGAAGTATGGCAGGATTTACAAAAGTAGTTACAAATGCCTGGTTTCACAGTAAATTAAACCAACATGTGTAGGCTAAAGCCGCACTCACACCAATCTGACCATTAGCATGTTAGTGTAGCTTAGTTGTAAATGAGTCTGGAAATGCATAGATGTAATAATAATAATAAACATCATCATCATCACCATCATCATCATCATCATCTTTATCCTCTCAGCAGTGTAATATTAATTTTGCTTCTTCTGAGTGCAGTAATTCCTTTGAGCTGAATTGATTGTCCAGGTCCTCAGAAATCAATAAATAACTAATATACAATATGTAGCGAGTCAACGTAGGCCGTCACGTACAGTGAATTAATTTACAGACAGTTCAGATGAATGGATCGATTGGTCTGTAGCAGAGGAAAATAAGCCACTTTCTAATTTTCATTTGAGTCAGCACATTAGTGAAATGCCACAAATGTTATCAATAATAGAGTATTTAAAAGAGAGGCCTATTCATACTCCCCAAACACCACCAACACAGTCGCATTCAGTATAGACTGTATACGGAATGTATGTAGTGTCCTTTATCAAGCTTCCACCAAAAAAGTTTATTTATTTGTTTTTGGGTTTTTTTTTTACATTAGTTAAATGCATTGTTGGAAAAAGCCCTAATTACATTTGATCAGATATGGATTTGTTAAGTGTTGTTGGTCAACAGGATAAATGCACTGTGGACTGAACCAGGAATGAGGCACTTGATGAAATAAAGATCTCTATCTCTATCTGATTCACTGGCATCACATCAGAAACATGCACTTTACCTCCTCCCTCTGGATCCACAGCTGTGATACCTTGGTACAAACACTATGAACAGTTCAGATGATGCTGGAGACAGTTTGCAGCTGCTGCCTCACACAATATAAAAGTGCTACAGTTTCAAACAACATGGCACATCTCTTAAATCTTGTTTCCTTGTTGCTCCATGTTGTAAAAACACAGTTGCCCTGTCAGAGCAGCATCCTCCTCTCAGGTTTGTGCTTAAAGCAGATGTACTATAGATATCCAATACACTCTGGTCCACTGCACTCACAGTGTAAATTACACTGTGTGGAGGCCAGCAGTTCATTATTGTCATTCCAGACTGGATACTGGTTAAAGACCTTGTTATAAACTATGATCCCAGAAACCTCCTGAAGTCTTCATTTCTTTTGGGTGTTTTTTTGCTGAAGAACAGTGATGTTGTTTTGGTACAAGCACTTATTAAGAGTGGGGAATGCGCTGCATGTGCTTGAAGTGAAGAGAGGCTGAAAGTGCTGTCGGTGTTGCTCACTGACACCACATGATGTCCACAGTGGAAATCTTGAACTTACTTCACTACACTGACCTTTGTGGGCGAAACTGGAAGGCGATGTTATGGAAAAGTGAGAAAGTTTAATATAATGTTTTTGACATGTCCTTTTCTTTATCTTTGTTGGGCTTGGTCCTCTGTAATGAAAACACAATGATCAACTCAACTACTCGACACAAACTACTGTGGTCTACGCTAATGATCTGCACATTAACACTCCCCAAGCATGCGTGACTCATCTGTCTAATCACCAAGTGTCAGGTCAAATTGCACTGTGATTCATAGATGGCTGACGGTGTGAAACACACACACACACACACACACACACATACACACACACACACATACACACACACGGAAAAGCTTCAAACACAAGTGAGAACAAACCCCCTTACAAAAACGAAATTACAAAGAAAACATTTAAGTGGGCTTAAATCCAACATCATCCACCCCCCCCCCCCCCCCCCCCCCACCCTCCCCCCCCCCCCCACACCCACACACACGCACGCACACTGTGGGTTCCAAAAGGGAAAATGGGGCACAATTTGACCACAGTCAGCAAAATAAATGTGATACACTATCACCACTATGAAAATATTGCAAATACACGCGCTATATAAGCACTGCTGCTGCAGAGGCTGTGTGATGCGATGTGAATGTTGACACCACGGTTACACGGGCACACACGAGCGAGCAGCTGGAAGCACATGGCTGATAAATGATTAGCCTGAGAGCTGCTGCTTTGTTTGGGGACATCACATCACGTCCCACACGTTTTCCCCCACTGAGGATTTCTTCCTCAAGAGCCCATCACTAATTGAAAATAGAAAAGTAATCCATGTTCACCAGAGGAATTCAGAACACCCACGAGTGCATTTAAATCAAACCGAAAAGACGAATCAATGAGTGGTGAATTGTTTTAGGTCTTTAAAGAGCCCCCCCCTCCCCCAATGTCATCGTAAGTGACTGACTGAGCCAAGTGATGTTTTTATTCAAGTGTACTGAATGCATATACATATTATGTTATGCTGTTTGTCTGTCCCTTTACAGGGTTGGGGGATTCATTGTGTTAAATGTGTGGTTCAATTCGTAACAAGACGGTATCTAACATTAACTCTCAGTGGACTGTTCTGTTCAAATGTACTTTTGCAAGATTAATGTCAATTTGTCTTCATGTTACATAAGTCATTCAAGTCTGTTAATGAATCACTTATGTAACAGACAGCAACGATATGTGTGTGTGTGTGTGTGTGTGTGTAACAGGTGTTTACCTGTCTTTGCAGGTGCAAATTACTGAATGTGCCCTCATAATAACTATGAAATACTGCGCACTGACTTCAGTCCAGGTTTTCGTCACTCATTTGTTCACTTGCTTTTCACAGTGATGCCTCATTTGAGAA
Source organism: Trinectes maculatus (assembly GCA_016785345.1). Taxonomy (NCBI): domain Eukaryota; kingdom Metazoa; phylum Chordata; class Actinopteri; order Pleuronectiformes; family Achiridae; genus Trinectes; species Trinectes maculatus. The sequence continues at coordinate 41,606 of JAFBJQ010000333.1, read as the reverse complement.
CTATTCTTACAAAGAGGTTTGGTTGTAAATGGTGTGTAGGAGTCATTTAGGAGATTTTGCCACATTAACAATTTGACAGGTACAAAAAGAATCGACCTTTTCGGCCCAGACCTTTTGTAAGAGTCACACGAAATTAGTCTGCTGTTAATCCAATGCGTTTTTTAATTAATGGATTGTATTGTTTACAAAATACAAATACAAAAATGTCTCTCCACAATTATGTTGACATTATTTAGTTTGAATGTGCAATGTTAATTTACTGCTGAACGGCCATGATAAGTGCACAACTCTTTTGTCACCATCCAACCATTTTCATATCAAACCATCTTTTCAGTGACTGATGACCCACAGGTGATGCAGCATTTAACTCCACTGCTAGCACTGCCCCCAAATCATCAACTATTCTTTGTGGATCCATAAATTCAGAACCACAGTGTCTGAACTCATAAAGCGCTTTTTTTGACGAATGAACACTTTGTGACATATGGGAAATGAACTATAGCCTTATATGGTATTACTGGGCTGTTATTTATGCTTACTTGGGAAAAGGGATGAGGAAACAACAACAGCACTGCTCTGAAACTAGCAGTGACAATTGTGTTGTGCTTGGCATTGCATTGTTCTGGATGTGAGACAGGGCCTTTTATATGTAAATTAACACATGCAACACATATATTTGTGCGTTTTGAATGCATCCAGCATACATTTCCATGAAGCTTTAATTTATCCCTTGTCATTCTTGTTGCGAATGGAGCAAAAGCTCCATTCCAAAGTCTCTTAGAAGAGAATTGGTTGACCTCACTCACTCACACTCTGACCGTCACCCTTTCACCCACACTGACCACTCAGGAGTGCATTGTCTGTGAAAAGGTCAGTCTCATGCTTTTTCACTCAAACCTAGATACTGCCTGTGAAACAACAGGAGGAACGGCAGAGCAGCTACATTTATATTTCAGCCCTCCTTACTTATCCCCATACATTAAAAATGTATTTTTATCACACGGCCATGCTGTGACATTTGCAATTGCAAATGTTTTCCTCTTTTTGTGAAGAAATGGATGTTTCCTGTCCTCTGTGTTTACTTAAAGAATCAGTCTCTGTCCACAAGACATCTTTCAATATCTGGGTATCTTTTACCTAAATGCCAAAATATAATCAATGGAACCTTCATCATCCACTTCGCCATATTACAAATAATTCCTCCTTTGAAGATGAGCCTGGGGGTTTTATATAACGGAATCATTCACAGTTATCATCTGTTTTTTGTATTTTGTGTGCTGGAACATCAAGAAAAGAGTTAGAATTGTTAGGTTTTCAATATAGTGCGCTACTGAGCATCACCAGTGTTGTTGGAGGCATTTGATAATAGTTGAGCCTGAGGGAAACCCGGTGGGTTAAACCTGTTACAGTATCACAGGAAAAAGGAGGTGGACGCAATAACTGAAGTACAAAGGAGTTGCAATAAATCTCATCTTTGTGAAGCCTGTAAAGCTTCATTCCTGCTGAGACTGGGCAGAAACGTGCTGAGAGCCTAGTGAGGCTATTGCTTGTGGTGATATACGATGTATGCGATGTATATGCTATATGTGTTCCAGTCACTTTGTTTACTTGCATATGAAGGAGTTTTGTTCTGTTAAAGTACTTCAGTTCAACTGATTATTGTTTCCACCTCAGTTGTGAACTCTCATTTGTTTACGTCAGTCCATCCTATGGTATGTGGTAATAGTGTAATACAGTATCCAGTTTAAATCCCATTTAGATCCTTTTACAGGGGAGTGTTGTACTGCAGACAAAATGACTGGGATCCAGTGAATCACACTTTGTGAAAGGCTGCAGCCTTATTGAAGCTGGAAAAACTCAATCTGACACATAATCTTTAGAGGAAACTGCTCCGGCTGTTTCTGTTTCATTAGAGCAGCTGGAGCCTCTGACTGTTTTCATTTGTGTTTGAAGATCAGAAACAGAGACATGAAATCCAAGCGTGTGATTGATCTGCAGTGTTATGTTGACAGGTATACCAGGTATCCTCATCGTAACTGTATACTATAGAGTTACAGGTTGGGGATGAGGGACACATGAGATGACACACATGAGAAAGTCGGGATAAAAATGTTCATTGTGTACATAATTACTCTGCTTCGCTAAATGTCCATGCTCTTCTCCGTTTGAACAGACAAAATCTGGAATCGCTCTGCTGTACAGTGAAGAGACCAACAATACCTATGATGTCTGCCTCAAACTGACCAAAGAGGCGCTCACCATACAGAAGCTGGATGTGGTTTGCATAAGTGGCAGTGAAGCCCAAGTAAACGTAAGTGTGCCAGAGGGCTGGAGATGATTTTTTAAAAATTGTTTTTCATATTGCATAAATAGACTGTCTGCAATGTTCTCCATATCCTTTTGCCAATAAGAAACTCCCACTTTCTAAAGCACAGAACTGTTGTACTGAGAAGACAAGCGACTGGCGGTCTGGGCTTAAGCATCAAAGTAAGCAGATACGTTTTGATTAGAGAGCGAGACTTCAGTTTAAATGAAGAGGCACAGTCTTATCTTGTCTCCCGCGTTTCAGGGGGGAGCAGAGCACAACGTTCCTGTGGTTATTTCAAAGATTTTCAAAGATCAAGTAGGTAAGAACCTTTTTATTTTTCTTTCCTTTCACACTGCTGGTTTTCATCACACTGGTAAATGTTGTCCGTCACATTAAGAATAACCAGAAAGCGACAACAGCTCTATTGTAGGCCAACCAGCTACATTCACAAATAAATTCACAAAGAAATGTATGTGAGCAGAGTTACACGTTACTGATGACATGGCTTCTGGAATTGCATTGTTCTATTTTAGTCATGCAAACGAAGCATGTTTGTCATTTTCTATGGGATAACTACTGAATAATGACACACCTTAACTAAAACTATAGCTTTTAGTCGTGTGATTTAACATTTATTTGTTCGTTATTTATTTTGAGATAATGAGTTTCTCATTATCAGTGATGTAAAGGGAAACACTTAAAGAATAATGGGCGTAATCCTCATTTTTATCCGTTGATCTGTAATAACCAATGATCTCTTAGTGTCCTGCACTATCAAAGCCTCATCTGACTCATTTCCCTGTAATAGGTCTTTTTGTAGCCGACACTGTGTCTTCTCGTAGGAGAGAACCATATTCTCATATCACACAGGCTGCTAAGAGCTCCTCTCTCAGAGCTTGAAACTATTTCCCTCCACAGATGTGTCATTGTCTCGTCCCCCGCTGCTGCAAATGAGTTTATTTACTGGGTAATTTCATACTTCCCTCTCTGTTCTGTATCGGAGCTGCAGGATGATGACCGAGATTAGTCAGACAGAGACACTGATTGTTGGCCACACCACATTACCATGTCTGAAATGAGCAATTCTTTTCTAATGTTTTCATTAACCTTTGACACTTGACAATTGATGCCCGCAGCCGATCAGTCCGGGAAGCTATTCGTCGGGGACGCCGTGTTGCAGGTTGGTACATCGGTTCATGGCTTTTCTCCTCCGAGGTTAATTTGGGTCACAGTGGTCAAGAGTGGCCACTTGTTGCATCTTAATGTCTACCCTCTCACTGTGACACTGTGTCGTATCATTGTCGTATCTCATCTAATGATGCTCTTTTGCAAAGATATGTCATGGTCAGATGTTTCACGGAATCATTACACCCACTGTCAATTTGACTAAACAGTTGTCTCATTGAAAGAGATGCTGTGCAGTGCATAATGTACAAGGCAGTGAATAAATAATAGCTTGTGTTCATTTTAATCTTTAAGACCCAGAAATATTGAGCATTTTCTAATTTGATTCATTCATCGTTTAATTAGTTCATTTGAATCAGTCTGGCAGGTTTATTGTGGGACTCATTGTACAACCAGGTAATATTAATATTAATCTTCTTACTGGAAGATTTAATTTATATAATTATATTATGAATAGATTTGCAGTTCCACTCACACATGGATCACCACTGTTTGATATTTATCCTGGCTTATATAGGTTGTCAAGCTGCAGAATATTGTATGTAATTACGTATATTAGATCATAGGAGGACAGGCAGGACAAGTCCAGAAACTTTTGGATTTTTTTATTCCTTTATTAAATTAAATGTAATCTTAAATTTCAAGGCTGTGGTCTCTGTGGTAACTACATTAAAGATAACTTCATAAGATTTCCTGCAATCAAAAGAACCTATATATTCTAACATTATATTAACTAGGTTACCAGGCATATCTCCCTCGGATATGAGCATAAAGTTTCTCATTTACTCTTTATCCACTTTCTATGGACTTATTTGCTTTTCCTCTCTCTGGTCCTTTAGGTTAATGGAATAAACGTAGAGCGCTGCACTCATGAGGAAGTTGTGAGTATACAGATAATATAAGTCAATACCCTGGCTCATCCATCTACTGCACTTCCATCCTTCTCCTACTTTCAGCACCAAATCCCATAGGTTATCAGTGTGGAGCTATACCTCAACAATCTGAGCTGTCATCTTGGTAGGAGGCTGCTTTTTCTCTTGGTTTACACTGTGACAAATTGAAAAGATTGTAAAGGAGTGGATCAGTATCAAAAGCTGCACAGGAATTCAGGCTGCTAATGCTCTGCTGAATTCCCATACAAAACCCTTTTTTTTTGCTGCTCGGTTTTGTCTCACACACACACACACACACACACACACACACACACACACGCACATAAACATGAACACACACACAAACACACACACACCCTCACTCAAACAGCTGTTCTGTATATTCACCTCCAAAAGTGTCAAAAGACATAATGAGCTGTTTTTCCTCTGAATAAAATCCAGAGTTGTTAACGACAAGCTGTGCGACACTCAGCACTGACAGGTGATCGGGCTTCAGTAACAGGGGATACCCCACGTTGTAGAAGAGAACAGCAAAGTGTGCAGATGTGCTGTGGCATTAAGAGATTCGTTTCACCTGCTTTAGGTTTGAGACCATGACTCATTGCCTTTGAGGACATAATCTGGACAATCAGAGACGTAATCACTTGGACAGTCAGGGTGTAATAGCTTAAAGTTGACAGCTGTCACTTTGCCGCTGCCTCTTACGAGAGCTCTTTGCCAAACTAAACCTCCAGCCTCGATGATTTAAGCGAAGCCACTTCAAACCAGGCTTTTACCGATCATGTATTCTCCACTCAGCTCCTGCTACATGGTGTTGTGACAACCGTCTTGACACCACTTTGGCTGGCTTCACTGATGGGATTGAATTTGATCTCACTGCATCACTCACTATCCCTCCCTCTCTTCCTCTGTCGCTGTCAGGTTCACCTCCTGCGTACCGCGGGAGATGAGGTCACCGTGACCGTTCGCTACCTGCGAGAGGTTCCATCATTTCTGAAACTGCCTCTAGGTGAGAGTCTGGTCCTTTTAATGTAATAGCCCACATTTCACTGAGCAGATGTAGCAATGGGGTAATAAAGTATTTCTAAATCGATATAAATAAATATTTCTCAGAGACTGCCTTTTTGCTCAGTTAAACTCTCTAAAGCTGTTCCAGAGACGAGCGTTTATGTGAAAGTAATAAATTGTCACGCTCAGCGGCCTGACATGAGCGGTGAAGTCAGCAGCACACAGAGCTGCAGCAGCTGAGAGGAGTCAGAGAGCGAGAAAGTGAAACTGTTCATGTGGAGCTGGTGAGAAATCAGGTGTGCCGCCGAGAGAGGTGAGAAATCGGGGCAGCTATCCTGACTAAAATGGTCAACCGAAACCATACATGGAAGTATAACTTCCGAGTATAACCTTTAAATGATGAACTATGCCGTTAAGAAAAATAAGAAGAATACGAATAAGAACTTTATTACTCCAGCAGGAGATTGTTTATACGGTTTAACAGTTCATTGATTCTAACACCATTAGATCAGCCCATATTAGATATTATTTATTTCATAGCTGAATGTTTTTGTGGTTTGAAGTGAAGTTATGACATCAGCTTATGACATTTCAGTTACTGTTCAGAGTAAACACACAGTAAAGAAGGTGTTGGATGAGGGATGTCGAGGTGTGGATCAGTGTGTTTGTGATGATGCTCTAATGACTGATGATGTCATTAAATTGACGTCATCTGGAGGTCTAATGGCAGTTTTTCCTCACCCTTGTTGAGGGTGGAGGTCAGAGGTCAGAGGATGTCACACCCTGTACTCTTTGTTAAAGCCCTATGAGGCAAATTGCAGTTTGTGAATATGGGCTATACAAATAAACTTTGATTGATTGATTGAATCAGATGCGAATCAGATGGAAACATAATGTCACATCTGTAGCTTCAGTCGTGTGTTAGACACAGTGTGGAGTGTGAAGCCACAAATATCTCTATAACTGTTGTCTCATGAATTAGCTGTAAGCAAAAGATGAATAAATGCAATGTCATACAAATGATTTGGTACAGTTTACCTAATTATGAAGGCTACACAGATATAGAAAAATATCAACTATGAATAATTAATATTAATCAACTTGCATGAATATTTATAAACTGGGTTGACAAACTGCTACAGTTCTCCTGAATTCAAAGTGAAAGCTGGGAGGAAGCAGGTTCACATCCACAGGAAGGCGTCAGTGCTCCTCACAGACACTCAGGTTTTGCTGGAGGCTACTTGGCTTGTGAGTCCGGTTTTGTTGCCTCGAAAAGGAAAAGGTTCAAATTGTATTCGCTCCAGAACCTTTTCTTTTTTTTACCATTCTGCCAAGGCACAATTGAGGAGCAGGAGAAGCCGGGAGCTGTTTGCCACACTTATCAGACTGTGACTGAATCAGAAAGCAGGTCCTCTTAGTGCCAAACTAATATCATATCACAGGGGAACATTTGTCTCTTTTGGATGCTGTCTGTGTTCTGCTCCGCACAGGGCAGCAGAATAAAGTCGATAATAACCCTGAGCACTCTGCGGCGTTTGAGTCTTCACTGATCTTTCTGACTTATGGTCTTTGTTTCTGTAAGGAGAGAAGAACAAGTAGGATGTGGAGCTGGACTAAATATTAAGCAGGGGCTCCTCTGAAGACTCTTTGTAAAGAACATGACTCCTGCTCCTTTTCTCTGTCAGGTTCTCCTGGGCCGTCCACTGATCACAGCAGAGGATCGTCCCCCCTCTTTGACAGTGGCTTACATTTGAATGGCAACGGAAACAACACAGTAAGAAAGATCATTTTGATATTTCACGTCCATTGTTGATTGCAGTTGTGTTTGGTCTTTTTAGTTTCTTAAGCAGACTGATGTGTTTGATGCTATTCAGCCAATTAGAAACATCTGGTGTCTATGATGTTAAAATTCATAGTCCAGTGATAGAAAAACACCATCCACACTAATAGTGATCCACTCTGAGCCTTGTTTTCACCACATGATTGTCTACACTACATTAATACGCTTTTGAAATCTAAAACAGGAAGAAGACCTCCAGTATGTTGTTATGTTGTGTTATGTATTTGGTTTGCCATTCATCTTGGCAAACTACGCTCCTGCTTAACCAGCCTGTTCTACATGCCAACATGTGCATTTTGTGTACGCTTCCTGCTAATTAAGTTTCTTGTTATAGCTGCATAGTGGCTGTAACGATTCAGTAGAAGACAACAAAAAAGTGATCTGTCAGTATGTGGTTTCAAAGGCTCATGTGAATGTTTGAAATTCATCATGGAAGCCATTTACAGGGAATAAATGTACCTTGTTTTCTTTTTTAATCCCAGTTACAGTATGATTGAACATTTTTTTTTTTACATTACATTACATTCATTTAACAGACACTTTTATCCAAAGCGACTTACAATAAGTTTTCATGGTGTACTGAAAGTATCAGTATCAAATTTTGAGATGTTTGGTCTCTGGTCTCTGGTGGTCATCCACCTCCAACCACCACCAAGCCACTTAGCCACTGTTAATGCTGTAGGTCTTTATTCATTCAAACTAATTTGTTGCCCCTGAAGATCTTCCAGTCTGCGATTATGTTTTCTACAAAGGAGTTGTAACCTTCAACCATTGTCAAATGGGATTGGCTCCCATTCCCTTTAAGAGGAAGTGATATACGTAGATAAAGGATTTTGTGTTTGTTATAGAATGTGTAACATATGTATGTTGAGACCTTAGAGGTGTTGGAGGAATAACAGCAACATAAATAGTGACTAGTGCTGAGCAAAGTAAATGTTTGTTAAAATATGTAATTAGGGAGTGAATACATTTTTTGGTAGTTTGCCACTGATTGGGACGTTTTGTGGTGTATATTGCTGTTTGCGTGAAAATATAGCCCCTGGTTATCTACAACAGTCACCCAATTAGCCATCGACAGTGTTGTTCATTAAATATGAGAAGGTTTTTTTTGTTTTGTTTTTTTTATTTAGTTAATGAAGAAAGTTTCATCTTTCATCAACAGTTTGCACTGAACCTCACTGCATTAGTGACAAATTTGCACTTATCACTGGACGGCAGCAGTCACACAGACACAACCAATGAGACGCCATTCACTGGCTTTATAGCCCGCTCTCTCTTTATCAGGCCGGTTAGCTCAGCAGGGCTAATCACTGACCAGGCAGCAGCACTATCAGCAGCAGCCCGAGCCTCCGTCTGTCTATGTGGACCGTGGCTCACACAAATCTGCTCTGACTTTGACATGTTAGTAAATGGGCAGTAATCCATAACGCCCTCTACGTTTACATGTGAGGACAGTGATTGGTTGTCCAAAATGTGGGACAGCCAAACTGTCTCTGTTGTTCTTTCACCCTTCACTGATGTCAAAAAATACACTCAGAAATTGATGGGAGGAAACTATACTGTTATTCCCACTGAAGTTTGAATAAAGGCCACTTTGGGGATAACATAAACTCCCATGTACTGCAGATGATTCCTATGATTGACATTGAAACAAGTGTTGACATCAGGAAAAGAGAGCTCAGCAGTGCCTGGTATAATGCATGATTATTGTCTAAAGCAGTGGAATCTTGATTTCTAGATATTTTCAGTACGATTTTGCATACGTCTGATGCATTGTGATATAATATTCCTACTGATTACACGGCTTTGACAAAAGATGGCCATTATAATCTGAGTTATGTGCTTCGACTATTAATTGTGTAGATTTTCAGCCGCAGGATTGATCTCCCACACTGTCGCCATAAACGCTAATACATGAATAAACAGTCAAAGTCAAACTCAAAGAAACAGTGAGGGCTGTGATTACAGGGTTTACTGCGGGGATAACAGCTGGTAGCAAGCTCATTACAGCAGCAGCTCCTGTGGTACTGTATGTTTATTAGCTGAACTTAATGGAACAATTTCAGCACTGGCATTCATAAACAGGTATAAACAGATAATGGTCATAATGTTCAAAGATAGAACCGTTTATAATGATGCAGAAATATCAATCGGTTTGGATGAAGCGCTAAATGTTACATACCAGGCATAATAATGTGTCAGAATTATTTCCCTATAGACACTTCTCTACCATTTTATTAGTATGTTTTGCAGAAAAAATGCATATTAGAATATGCAATATATAATGAAAAGAGGAGATACAAAAAACTGCATCTTTGACCCGTCCTTTCATATGAATTATTTAGAGAATGCAGGTGGCCACTAACCTTTCATAGATAATCTAAACTTTAGAGTGTTTCCATTTCAGTCAGATAGAACACCCTTTTGCACTGGGCAGGTCTGCATTCTTTTCATTCCCCAACAACATTTGTTTTTTATATAAGGAGAAAAAGAAACAGACCCTGAAACATGCCAACTTCTGCACAAACTAGTAAAGCATGACAAACAGGTCAGCTACTTTGTGCAGGGATTTAATTTAACTGTCACTGAAAACTGTGTGGGTGACAAAGCCATTTAGCCAGGGTTTCCTAATCCCAGAAATAATACTGAAGCACTCAAATGGCATAAACTGGCTTCTAATTTAAAAATAAATAAATAAATATGTTGCTCGCCTATAGTGAGATTTTTCACAAATAAGCACCATTATGTGAGTGGTTGTAATGGCTTTGTTGTGTTCGTCTCGTTGCAGTATGATCTGTTCACTCTGATGTTCACAGTATAATGACAGTGATTTGCAGAAAAGTAAGAGCAACTCTGGACTTAATCTTGTTAACCAAAAGTAAAAATAAGGTTTTATACGGTTAATCAACGTGGCATCATGTGCAGTGGTCTGGTATGTGTCAGGGAGATAAGTCATTTGTTCTTACAAACCCAGTGAGACTTATTACCCAGCTTTGCAGGTCCACTTGCTCAAATTTAGCTTCTTTATTTCATGAAGTGCCCAGAAAGCTCTCTCCACACAGATACTTATATTGCTTTGTTCACCTTCACAACGTGTATGGATCAGAGATTCATAAAATATAAGGTTAACTAGGATAAATTATGAACAGTAGTAAGTATCATCACAGACGCTGCCCAGAACTAAAGGAAGAACTCTCTCTCTAGACTCATCATGTGTTCATTATAATTAACCATAAGACAGGGAAGACCAATTTCTCCACTGACAGCAGATCCCATAACCCTGAACACAGTGCAACCACAAGGGTCACGATGGAATTGCAGAAAAGACATTGTTTTATGTGTGTTTATGTGTGTGTGTGATTATTACTGCTGGCAGTACTTGTACCTGAAACAGCTGTATGTGCGTGGCCTGCTGAGCTCAGCAGCAGCATCGCAAAACAACTCGTGCAATGCCCCATGGACGTAATGAACATCCCCATCACCATGAACTGGTGATGATTGGGTATTGCTGACACCTTTACAGCCCTTTATAATAATGAGAAGAAGCATAAAGCAAATTTACAGCATGTTCCACTGCTTCCTGTCTCTGAGGTCCACTGTTGTGACTTTGGCATTTGGACCCAGCACTGTTAATCCATGAGCCAATCGATGTCAATAATAAGTCCCTGCAGGTTTTTCTGATGCTGTGGCAAAGCATTGGTCCACTGCTTTGGCCCAGACTGAAATACCTTAATAAACATTCAAGTTCCCCGGTATCGAAGTAGCCTGTATCACAAGTCTTCATCAGAAAGATGAAGATGAAAGACTTTTCTCATTATTTGCCGAACATGCAGTTGCCACACTGTCACACCTGTCACTTAACATCCTTCTCCCAGATAAACCTAGCACAGAGATTAAATGTCCTTTTCTGTTAAAAACTAAGATAACTAATATTGATGCAACATGATTAAAGTTATTCTGTATATATATTCTGTGTGTGTGTGTGTGTGTGTGTGTATATATACATACATACATACATATCTGTGCCATCTATAGCATCTGAGCATATACACACGATGTAAAGGTCAGTTACCATGGTAATGGTCAAGGCTTGGAGGTGCATGTGAGGATGTTCAATTTGACACAATCATGTTTTAGCTCGAAGTGTTTTGACACTTCTTTGATGTTAGGTGTTTAGAATTCACTAAGCATGAATTTGCTCTCTTGACATTTAAATGATTTGACCTTTTTTTTTTTCTTTTCACTGTTCGCAGTGCCATTTTTTTTCAAAGATCTGTTTGGACACTTTCAGATAATTGTGCTCGGAACCCGTCATCTCCGTGGCATCAGTATCCACGATGAGTGATGTGAAGAACAACGCTGTGGCTTTACTTCCTGTTTGCCAGCTTGTCTGCAGAGCCGGGCGTTCTGTCATTGTAATCCACACTGACAGCCTGATAGTCCTCCAGGCCCGGCCACCTCACACACTCGCTGCACAGCTCCACTCCACAGTCAACTCAAACATTTTGTTCTGGGTCGACATAAGTGGAGCAAATGATTATAATTTCTTTGGAAATGTAGTAATTACTGGTAAGGAGCTGACCGCTCTCTGTGACATGTTACACTTAAGTAATGATTTGCGGCTCACTTTACAAAGGTAGGCACGTTTCTCTGCTTTTCACTCTTGATTACCTTCCACCACAGGCTATTTCACTGCTCTCGTAATATGTCCAGTCATTTTCAACTACATCCTCCAGCCTCCACCTACTGTTTATTTGGTGCTGACAGATAATCTTTGTCCAGTGGAAATGATTTATTGTTTGATGGAGCTAAAGCTTGGCTTAGTTGATCCCCCAGCTTGTAACACATTAATGTGTTATGCATCTGTTCTCCGTTGAGTGAGATGTAATTTGCATTTAAATGTGGCACTTGCTGCCAACTCTTAAAGCTTTTGTTGACATATTGTGCTTCAGGACCTTTGGAGTTTGTGTAGTGTGTGTGTGTGTGTGTGTGTGTGTGTGTACGTGGAGGGGATGGGGGGGATCAGGGGGTCTTTACACTTTGAAAGTTTGAACCATTTTAAATTGGTTAGTACTTGACTCTCTAGATTTTTTATTATTTCACAATGTCCAATATTCAGTTGTTGAGTGTTATAAAGCTCTCTGTGTATGATCATAGACTGACCACATGTGCTTTACACAAGATCCGCTTTCAGACAACCTGACAAATAACTGTTTAGTCTTCACCGAAGCCCTCATCTCCTGTCCATGTGTAGATCTCAGTTCTGTGGTCAGTGCTGTTAAAAGTCCTGTGGTTCCTCCTTTACTATCAGCACATGGCCTTCTTTCTCCAATGACAGACTGATTTCAAGTCTCCTCTACATGTCCACACCGGTAGAAAAGGTGGTTGCTGGGTAACCCAGTTTCACCATGGGTTCACTTTGCCAAAACTGCTCCCTCTCCAGCTGCGGCCTTGATGACTGACACTTTCCTATTACAGCCGTAGACGTTTGTTGGTCCTATTAGCAAAGAATAGGAGACAGAATATTGGACACAGAATATTTTTGGATCTTTTGTTCCACAAATACATGATGTCATCCGAAGTAGCCAATAAAGCTCACATTTTGTTTCATTCAGATACAAAAGTCCTTCATCTTTGTGTAGCAACATGCGTTTCTTGTTCTCCTCCTGCTGGTTATTATTATTACTTAATCTTGCACACGTGTGTGTGTGTGTGTGTGTGCGCGCGCGCACGTATGTGTGTATGTGTGTGTGTTTAATCCAGATATCAACACATTGTTGATGTCTGTTGCTGCTGTCGTCCACTGTCTGACCACACTGCAGGCTGCTCTGTAGCTGCTCTCTCAGTTTGTCAGAAGGAGACTTGCAGTAGAATTTCACTCTGCAGAAAACACACGGCAGACAAACGTATATGTAAAAGTAATTTAATTATATGGAGCAGCATCTAACAGCATTGAAGTTCCTGTGATGGCCTGCTATTTGTAAAGGATTCCCTCACTGTTATGCAACAGCCACCTAACTGTTTTTCAGTTGTATGAAAGCTGTGAGGTCATTATCAAAAAGATAACTCACACAGAGGAGTCTGGATGTGTGTACAAGAACGCACAACTATCGTCTATAAGAGAGTATTGACCTCATTTTATGCCTTAATGCATTGGCATCATCAGAACGTGCTCATAAAAACGCTGAATAACTTGGCTTCATGCAACATTGATGCGATCATTACTCTGACCGCTCCTATAAGCCAGACATCTTTAAGCTGCATTCTGAGCTTTCCCCACTGCTCATTAGTGTTCATGAAAGGCTCTATTGCACCTCTGTATTGGCCTCAGTCAGAATCTCAAACGAGCTCGCAGAGACTCCACGCTGCCGACAGGAACGTAATCCATCACCTGCAACACCCAGACTCTTTCCCCCAAATATCACTTCATATCTCAACAACACCTGCAGCTCTGATGGTATCCCAACCACTTTCATTCTGCCATTAATGAACAACAAGAGGCACTTTCTCTCTTTTTCTCTCTTCACCCACTTTGTCTCCATTTTCTCTCACACACCACTTATGTGTGTGTGAGGTGCAGAAACGTGGTCTAGCCACATTTAAATGTATCTGTCCACACACACACACACACACACAGCTCGTATAGGAGTGCATATATTTTGTCATTATTGCTTTGGTAGTATCTTTTAACTTTTGAAGCACCACCCTCTTGTAAAGACTGGCTGACTTGTTTGTATTCAGTAGCTGCATCTCTGGTGACCGATAAGAAGGAGTCAAATAAATGAGTGAAAACAAATTCCGGCTTCCTCTTTGAAAACCAAAGGGAAGCTATTAAGCAAGGCTTGACTGGTGTAGTCCTGATAACTCAGTAATTAAATGGAGCGTAACCTGATCTTTTTTTTAATCTTTCAGAAATATCTCTCCATTCAGAAATAGCAAATAGTGTATATACCCAAACCCCATTTCAAAGATTGATGTATTGTCAAAAATATCCTAAAATATAGTGTTTAAATAAAACACTGATTAGAAAACTGCTTTCGCTGCTCCATTATTAAATAAAAGACATTTCTGTTAAGATGGTGTAAGTGGAATGTGGTCTTTAAATTTCAGTGTAGCATGAAAAAGGATTTTATAAAACTTGATTACATTCAATAATTAGCACACTACAATACAAGTATAATGTCACAGCTCATATAGCTGGAGAGCGTATAGCTGAGGAAAATGTAGGATTTAATTCCTTTTTTATTAGAAAAAGTTGACAGGAGGGTGTCTCCGGCTGCGAGGCTGCTGTCAGCCGGTGTTAACTCACGCGTCACTGCTAATGTCTGTTTGGCAGTGTACAGTGCTGTAGGAGTCATGCAGCTCTCAGCAGGGAGGGACACGTCTCAGCTGAGCTGAGAGGATCAGGACAGCAAACAGGAACCAGTCACACTTCCTCTGGACGTAACAGTAACTGGCTGAAGCAAAGCATGTCTGTGGCACCGGCCCTACAGAAAATTCCCATCACTGCTGATTGTAATGTATTTGTAAACCAGTCAGAGATGATGATCTCAGGTGAGACGAGCCTGCAGTCAACAGTCAGTAAGCTGGCGAGTGTATAGGACAGCACTTGTTTACCTGCTGTACAGCTGATTATGGATGGATGAATGGGAACAGGTTAATAGCTGCAGATATTTCACTTGAATCGAAAGAAATATGATCTGATTTTATTTGTGAGAAATGTTTTCTTTTTCCTTTTGCATAATACTTAGCCGTTGTGTTGGATAATCTGCAACTACCCTGAATCCACTTTAGAAATTTAATTTGTGCATGTAACTAGGACAACTGTTGCATCTAGGCCACATCATCAATGATCGGGAAGCAGGAAGTAGCAGGACTTGCATCTCATTGTTCACATATTCCACACAGGTCCCATCACCCCCTTCACCTCCCGCCGATGAACCAAAGTATGAGAAGCGCTGGCTGGATGCCGTCTCCCTGCCCCTGTTGATGGCCAGAGTCTCCAGATACAAAGCAGGCACAGATAATTTAAGGTAAGGGTTTAATCCAGCATTATATAATTCACCTCAGAGGTGCACAGTTCACTGAGCACAGTTGTTGGCTTAGTAAGCACTTTTAATTTCGGCAGGAGGATGTTAATGCCAATATCTATGCACAGGCATAAACGGCTTGAAAGGTCACCAAAGCTGTGAGGCTCTGGCTCAGAGGGTGTGACCCATCGAATTTTCAATACCTTCTATTATCGGGCCTGTTCGCTTCCTGTTTATTTTTATTTGTGCAGTGGTAGACTATACAATCAGCACTGCTTTTCCTGAGCTGCGGAGGAGAATGAAACAAACAGGTTTAGCATTGTCTAACATTTGGTGGGTGCAGCTGACATTTGCTGTAATACACAAGGCTGATTCACAGTCACTTATTTTTCCTCTTAGTTTTATCATTATAACAACAACAACAACAACAATAATAATAATAATAATAGTAATAATAATAATATATCTTAATAATGTAACAGTAATAATGCTCTACTGTACAACTGTAATGTAACAGTTTGGATTTAAATATACAAATAGTAAGAAGTAAAGTCTGGTTCGACGTGGTTAAGTGCTTTTGTGTTCGCTCCGAATACCTTTTAGTTCCTGCTTCTGTGGACAGAGGAGCTTAATTTCATCTATTCTAATTGCCTTTTCCTCTGATTGGAAATGACTCACCTTAAGTCTCCTTATCATGTCCTGCACTCAGACTGTAGTGGAGGCAAATGTTTCTCACTCGTTTGCCCATGTGTGCTTGCATGGGTCAGAAATTGCAGGTATGTAATGATAAATAAATGTTGGATACTCTGCACAGTTAATGAAAACTGTTTATTAAACTCGGACACCTCATGTCCAATTTGAAGCCCCAGGCAGCTGCAGTAGATAAGAAAAGGTTTTAAAATGTTCCTCTTTTGAAGAACTAATCCATAGGGGTCAGTCATGGCACCGCAAGTTCAGCCACACATGTGTTGGGTTGATTGTTGAATACAGAGCCTCAAACATTTTTACAGCTGCTGAAAGTCAACCAAGTTGAGTAAATACACAGTTTGCTGCGTATTTACATCTTCTAATACTCCTCTTCAACCAGTAAATACAAATTAGTATTGTTAGTCATTAAGGGTTAAGTATTTCTACTGTATGTAATATAATAATTAAACCAAAAAAACATTAAATCAAGCAACATGCTTATTGTATATACTGTATATGTCAATTTCTAATAATAAGCGCCATAAGTTCAAAATAAAAAAAGACTACTTCTCCGCAGTCATTCAGTAATTAACACTGACCAGGAAGAAGGTTTGATTTGGCTGAGGCAAAAGTCATGCAATACAAATCCTCTCCGAAGTTTAGACCAGTCAAGAGTTCAATGACCGCTGAGTGTGAGTGAAAATATTAATGTATTCAGGAGGTCTGGAGCTTATTCACATTAAACATAATAAGCCAGTGCTGAAGTAGGAGTAGCAGAGTTCAGTCGATAAGGAGCCCGCGGCCTGAGAACACATCAATATCACAGATTACTTTATAAAACATGACTGATGTGTGTATACTGCAGTGCTCATTATGTTGTAGAATGCAGAGCAGGGCAATGTGGATGGTAACAGAGGTACACTGTCATGGTTATTTGACTTGATCTCAGAGGAGCATGGTTCCACTCTCTGTGTTTGTTAGGTTTAATAATTCATGGAAATCACTATATAAACTGCCATTTCTATTTGAATGCATATATAGCTGTATTACAATGTATAAATTGCTGTGGCTTTTTACCTCGAAAACTCAAAATCCCAAACTTTCTCTGAATTTACAAAAAAAATCCAAATAATAGATCATACTTTGTGCAATCATGAAATATTGATCACATTTTCAGCCTCCAAAATTAATAACATTTTCCAATAAGCTTTGCTCGGTTGACAAAACGACCAAATGCAGTTATACTTCTTAATTATAAACCTAATGACTAAAACTATAATATCATCTTAAACTGGGCTTTACATAAAATAGAGTACCACATTTTCATTCTTGATCATTCAGTGTGGATTTCTAAGCTGTAATCAATTACATAACTGTTAACTAAATTCAATAATGCTTACAGATTAGTTGTAAGCCATAAATAAAAAATCAATCAGAGTGCCAAAGTGGAAAATCCTCATAATTGTTATGGTATATTGTTTCACATTTTACTTTATAAATGTACAGATATATACTGTATTTTTTCCTCTCAAACAAACATTTTATATTGTTTTATAACTTTTATCGAGACTTCAGTTTATAGTCCTCCTCAAAAACTTTTAGGCCCTTTGATCCACAACAAATCGCCCACACCGTCTAACATCTGGCTTTTGTTTACCGTGTGTTTTATAGTAAAACGACTCTCTGGTGGTCACAGGTCGTCATCCATTTCTATTCTGTTTGAAGAAAAAAAATTACACCAAGAGGAACAAACTAACATTTTACCCTTTTTCCTGTCTGATGCTGTGATGCACGTCTGAAGACGACAAAGGCTTGTCACCTCCACTGCAGATCTCGCTGCCTCAAAGTCCTCCAGTCCCCATTAGATCTCAAACGCCTCACAGTCACTGTTAAGTTTGAAAAGCACAAATGAAAAAGAATTTACTTTTTTTGCATTTACCTGCATACGTGTGCTAATTATACATACTTGTGGATATATCCAGAGTTAGTAGGCTGTTTTGTTCCTGTCGAGGGGTTTGCTGTGGAGCTGTACTTATATTAAAATGTGGTACTCACAAGCAAGATGTAGCCACATGACATCAAACAAGAAACTGAACAAGCGTTCAATGTCTAACAGTGACTTTAATAAAATGAACAGCATTTGCATACAATTTCTTTTTTTTTTAAATGAGCGGATCACATTTAATGAAATTATGTGGATATTTAATCCAAACAAGACTCAAATAATTAGTGCGAGTATGTTACTTTGATATGTGGCTTCAACTTCTGAAGAGGGAAATAAAAGTAACTATGCAAAACACTGTACTGCACGGCAGTCCAATGCAATGCATCTGGGCCGATCAAACAGAAAGGCATGGGAAAGGAAGGCCGCGTGGATAACTCCTTCCTTTTCCTTTGCACACATTCTGCTGGCTCAAGGTGTCCGAGCAGCTACTCACTGTGGCACAGTGTTATTCTTAGCCTGTTGTTGAGGCTGTCAACAGGGATGTATAAGGAAGGAGAGGCATCTTGCAAATGAATGGGGCTTTGCCTGCCACATTCTGGTGCTGGTTGGTTTCATGTCAGAAAAATGAGCCCCCATTTGCATATGCAGTACGCCCAGCCCTCAGTTACAGCGTTGCACGTGTTGGACGACAAACACACCTCGTGCAACCACTGTGTCAGAGATGCAACACAGGAGCCAAGAGGGTTATCTGTTTACAGTGCAAACAGCAATTCATTCAAAAGGAACAAGACAAGATCCATTGATTTGTTATGTGGAGTTTTCGATGAATCACATGGTGACAAACACGTCGCTCCTACACAATAAACGTGGATGGGCTCTCTCAGTGACTTGGTACAACTGTGATGCAGAAGCAAGGAGACTTAACAGAAAAAAAACACGGCGCCTGCTGTCAGGTAACGATTCACCAGATTACATGCATGCTTTGTTTTCCTGTAAGGCTGTTGCAGTCAGTGAGAAAAAAAAAAACGCTTATGCAGAGAAATGATTTCTGAATGCAAATACACTAAAGTACTGTTGTCTGCAAAAATCATATCGTTTCATCATAAGGATCAAAAGAACCTGCAGGTTTCTGCCATTACCACATAAAATACCTTTAGTTTTAGTAACTGTTTCCTGAGCAAACTATTAGAGACGTTGTTGTAGAGTTCAGCATCAGATATGATATCCCTGTTCTCACGGAGACACGTCTCCAGAGGTGGAAACACAAGGGGAAATCATTGTCCCTCGCGCTTCCACTGTCTCCATCGCTAACAGCTGGAGTCCTCCCAGAAACACTGTCCATATATTCTCAGTGCATCAACCTTGTATGTTGACTGGGTGATCTGTCTGTGCTTGGCCTCAAAGGATTTATTACTGCCTAGTCAGCAGCCAAGGCACAATGATTTGTGCCACTGGGAATGGTGCAGATGTGTGGAAAAAAACAAAAGAAAAATCCCGCTCTGTAGATCCCATCTCTGTGGGAGGATTTCTGCCCTGCTCGGTGGAGGTGGACGGGCTCCAGCGGCTCCTCTCTCTCGACAGGGTTGTGTTCTCCTGACATTGATCCGCCAGATGCACAGTCCTTTGATTAATCTCTTGGTTTGCAGCTCTCCACTCATTGCACTCATCCCTTTGTGCACCCCCCACCCCAACATCCCATTACTGCACAGCCTTGAAGGTTCTGCATTAATTGAAAAGGACCCGACTGATATACTGTAAAATCCTGCCTCATCTGTTGCTCACTCTTTCCCTCTGCAGAGACATTATGGCGCGGCTGGCGTTGCGAGACAGGACGTTAAAAAAAGAAGAATCATGAACATCCATTAGTGGTGTTTTATAGTTACACAACTCGTGGAATAAAGCTAATTTGAGTCAGGCGCATTGAAAAGTGGGAGAATTTATTCCCTCGTAAAATAAGAAAACGTTTAAGTACAGTGATGATCACAGCTGGAGAGTCACTGAGTCAGTACACAGGCAGCGGATCAGGCCGCGGAACAGACGGTTTTAACAAGCTGAGTGCAGATACAGTATGAGAGTCCTGCTCACCAGAGGATTTGTTCAAACTGCTGACTTTGCACCGGCCAACTTTCAACAACCTGCTATGTGTATAAGTTACTGTTTGGTTTATGGTGCTGGTTACTAACATTTCTCTTTTCATACCGCTCACCGGATTCTCTGTCTGTCTGGTTCTCTGATTATCAGGCTTCACCTCACGTAGCTCCACAACATCTCCCTGCTCCTCAAGCAACATTTCTTCAAGCCCCTGCAATTTTCCCCCTAACGTTGCACCAACTGGAAGCATCAGAAATAAAAAAAAAAGCCTCTGTATTTAGTGAGGGCGCTCTGCGAGGAGGAGTGTCAGCAGCGTGCAAATGCAGTAAAATGACATGTCAGGAAGTATCACGTTCCGCTGACGGGTGTGATCTCCCTTCGACGACCTCATCAACGCTCCGTCAACAGAAACACGGAAAAAGCAGTGCACTTAACCTCAAGGCGCAGCGAGGAGACGGCGCACTCAGAAGTGTCAAATCCAAACGAAATTAACTAAAACCCTCGCTTCTTGCTGTAAATGCTTGTTGACGGGTGATTTTCTCAGTCTGAGTGTGTACCGTTGGGGGACGTCATGCAGAGGGCTGTCTGAAGCTGTCTAACCAGTTGGAACTACATTTTTAACGCATCATGATGAGCTTCTGTTCAGACATTTTGGGAAATATATTTATTTGCTTTCTGGAGGAGCATTAGATGAGAAATTGGACATAATTGATCTAAACATGCAGCCTGCGAGTTGTTAGTATAGATTAGCATTATCATAAAGACTGGGCACAAGGTACTTTCACTCTTTTTTACTATAATTACTATATATTAAAAATAATTCATCTGTTTACAGGGAGTTATGTGAAATGAGCTTTGGTTGTTTCCTATTTTTGCTCCAGAAGGCTAAACGGCTAATTGCATTAGCAGCATTGACTTCTCATATCCAACTTTCTCTTATCAGTATATCAAACTGTTCCTTATAACGTCTGACTTCCATTCATTTTTCACACGGTGAAACACTGGATTTGTTTCAGTCCATGTTCCCTCTTAATTAACGCCGTTATCTAAATTTTGCTTTTATCTCGTTGAGGAATTTAATTAAATTCTCAGCGAGGTTGTAACCTCACCTCAAAAACAACGTGATGCGAGAATGACTGCACATATATGACCAGCGTTGCACAGACGACACAAGGACTTAAGAAGTGTCTCTTCAGAGCCATGTGCTGTGGAGATATGTTATAATTAGGTGTCAGCAGTGCATCAGGCACATGAAAGAGGCTTTGCTGTATATGATGCGGTAGTAGAGCAGCAGTAACAGATAGCTCCAGCCTCCCTTTGTGCAAATATTACCTTCAACGTCCCAGTGCTCCTCTAATGTTCCTCCTCCTCTGACGTTTCTGCAGGTCCAACTGTTTTCAAGTCTTCGCCTTGAATGAACCCAGCACCAGTATTCTTCAGTTTTGCACTGCCGCAGAAAGCACAGACTGGCTCCAAGCGATCTCCTCAAACATCGGTGACTTGACACAAGAAAACGGGAGTCCAGCTCTTTAGCTTCTTAAGCTTCCTGACATGCCGAGGTTGTTCGCTGTTGCAACACTGAACAACCCTTGGGACATTCAACTGATACTCGCTGTAATGTTGTTGAAATTCAACAGTTTGAGTGAACGTAAGTGGGCAGGTTTGCTCCACATGAGTCATATGTGTTCTCCTCTCACACACAGAGGTGACAGTGTAGCCTGGTGTTTAAATGTCCCTTCCTGACAATCACTCATTGAGTCACAGTCTGATGACATAACACAGGCTCTCTCATACCTAATTAATGGCTGCTAAGTAGTCATTCAGCACACGCACGACTCACTCGCTCATTTCCTCCTGTTTCACTCTGATTACCACACTGACGATGTGATGCACTTTTGTGTCGGGACGCAGACGAACTGTGCGCCCGAGCTCGTCAACTGCGCAGCTGCCTTTTTTTAACCAGCGTGATTAATTCTTGGCTGCATCACCTAATCACGTACGATGAGTGTGATTGCTAAATGGCCAATCAGAGTGTAATTGTGCTCCTGCATAGGGAGAGAGATGGGAACTTTTATTGACCTATAACCTTTGAATAGACTCTCGACACCTCTGGGGTCATCATCATGTGTTTTTCATGTCGGTGACTATCATCTGACTTAGCAAAGGGATTATTTGACGTTGACTGTTTGATGGGGGGGGTCTGTTATAGAGAATAAACTGCAGCTTATTAGTGTCTCTACCTGGGATGAAACTAGCAGGAGCACCTTCCTTGCTGAGTGTGATATGCTGACACATCAGGGATAGCATTCAGTGTTTTGTACATGGTTTGCAACATTTTCCTGGCAGAGTGATAATGTCCCTTTCCAAAGTGATGTGCATTTCAAACCCTCCTGTGAGATACACCTCTCAGGCCTTTATACGATTAATGGACCACAAATCGGTTAAATCATCCAGAAGGCCCACATTAGTAAAGGGTAAAATTTGTGACTGACAAATTAACTTTTAAACTCAAGGTAACCTTTAATGCTCCATCACCTTTAAACACTTAAGAACAGCCTCGGCATTCTCGATTTCTGTTTCTCGGTTAACTAATCAACTGAAGTGAAACTGTTTTTGGAGATAGAGATAAATGAACTGGCTCAAGCACAGAACATTTCAGATCATCTGCCAGGGTTCAAATGTGTTATTTCTTTCCCCTCTGTAACAAACAGAAGGTAGATCATCTACTGAAATCGTTTTATTAGGCACTAACAGGCTTCTCTCTGATTTCGTCCTGATTGGCCGTTTGGCACACATCACTCCCCGTGTACATATGCAGCCATGATTTAATCACGCTGGTTAAAAAAAGGCAGCTGCGCAGTTCGTCTGCATCCCTACACAAAACTGCGTTACAACATCAGTGTGATAATCAGAGTGAAACAGGAGGAAATGAGCGAGTGAGTCGTGCGTGTGCTGAATGACTACTTAGCAGCCATTAATTAGGTATGAGAGAGCCTGTGTTATGTCATCAGACTGTGACTCTATGAGTGATTGTCAGGAAGGGACGTTTAAACACCAGGCTACACTGTCACCTCTGTGTGTGAGAGGAGAACACATATGGCAAAACAAATGGTTGGAAATGTACTGTTTGTGGGAAAGAACGATGTTGACTTTGTTAGATAGATAGACAGTCAATAAAATTCCATTATTGCCTGTTTTATTTTGTATTTGGCATTATGGGATGTATCATCATGAAATGCAATATGACATTTAAGGGCTCTAGAGGTAAATTAACTGATATACCTGCTGTATCATATCTGAACATGATTATCATAAAAGGAGTTTACGAAGTATCGAATGCTTTTGTTTGACGTACCAGCAGATTTCATCAGAGGGCAGCAAAGATTTAGAAATATATTGTGTGTTACTCATCCTTGTTTTATTTTCATGTCCCTTCTAGATAAAGATCATCAACAAATACTGTGCGTCAGATGATCAGGTGTGTGAACACAGGTGTAAACCATACTCAGTCATGTCACAGGCCTGACAAACCCCATCAATCCCTGCTGAAAGACAAGAATACACCTTGAACTGATACTAGAAGTACAGGGGGTCCTCGAGTTACGTCGGTCGCGAATTACGTCGTTTTCGTAGTTACGTCACATCTCCCGTG
The DNA here is from genome assembly GCA_016785345.1 of Trinectes maculatus. Taxonomy (NCBI): domain Eukaryota; kingdom Metazoa; phylum Chordata; class Actinopteri; order Pleuronectiformes; family Achiridae; genus Trinectes; species Trinectes maculatus. The sequence goes on along the minus strand of JAFBJQ010000333.1, from coordinate 17,967 downwards.
AACTTCCTTGTTTCGGATTAAGCGGTTTGCCCCGTAAATACGTACAGACTTCGCACGGGAACTCGTTGGAGAGCGGTCTCTCTGCCTCTCAGCCTGACGGCTCTGCAACACCTCCACAGCTGTGTTTACTTATGTGAAATGTGTTACTTATGTGTTTCCCCCCGGCCGGCCAGCGGGGGAAATGGCAGCCGGTAAGGAGATGCACACGGACACAGATGCGTTTGGGATTGTGGCGATACCGTAGGTTTATTCACAACACAGGGTCTACACGGTTGATATCAGAAATCTAAAGGAAATACTCATTACACTCGTGATCTCAACCCCTACGGTGTGTCAAGAGGGACAAGAGGGACAAAAGGCAATTCACCATAATAAACTCTTATTTTAGCGTGGTTTTATAGCGACATCTGGTGACACAATGTATGCACAATGGCACAATTAATGTATGGTCCGATTTACGTCGAAATTCGGTTACGACACATTCTCAGGAACGGATCTCCGACGTAACTCGAGGACCCCCTGTATAATCATAGGCCAGTGGGAGAGACCAGTATCAAAATAGTATGTTCCATTGCCAATGGATATTGAATGAAAAGAATGTGGTTGGTACAGTGTGGAGCCCTAATCTACTTAACTCTGTAGAACTAGGATTTGTAGAATGTGGCTGAGCTTTTGACCTGTCCTGGAGGAGCTGCTGGATACATGTTTGGATAGACAGATTTCAGGTGTTTGTCATATGATCAAGCTGAGGTCTTTTGTAGACACGAGACAATAAGCATTAAAGTGCAGATCAGACCAGTTTTACCCACTGAGGAGAGTTTTTCCATTTGTGTCCCCAGATGTCCCAGGCAGGCAACGCCTCTTTGCAGGAAGCGTGTCCTCTGCATATGACTGCAGCTCTTGTAGCAGCTCTGTACTGAATCCATGGGGCAGTATGACAGAGAAATACAATTATACAGAGCACCAAAGCATTCGAAATCATTTTTGGAACACATCTTCATCAGGGAAGCGTTGGCAGACGTAATTCTGTCTGTGCTGTTCGTTCATTTGAGTCCTAAGTGGAATGGCGTTTTTGTGCAGCAGGTTTAGAGGGATGAAGAAGCACAGAGTGTAAGTATGGAGATGCTGCTTGAAGGAAGACAGAGAAACATCTCCAGTCAATCTGCTGTAGAGAGAGGTAGATTGTTGCAGTGCAGCAGAGACTGCAGCACCACTATACAGAGGGGGATCTTTTGAAATGTCTCATTTGAAAGCTGCATCACCGCAGCTCTTGTTTAATTCATCTGCTTTGACAGTGCAGATTTGGCTGCTCGTGCTGCGTACTGTCCTTTTTGAGCAACAATAGATTTGCATTGAATGTGTTTTCCCTTTTGTTTAATTGAATAGTGAAGGTGTGTGTGCGTGTGTGTGTGTGTGTGTGTGTGTGTGTGTGTGTGTGTGCGCACGCGTGTGTGTGTCATCCTCTCCATCTCTGCAGATTGTTCACATGGGCTGGGCTTGTGAAAGCCCTGAGGGTAACCCCGCTGGTGGAGCTGCACCATTCAAGTTCCTGGCACTGAGAGGACCGTATTTTTATATCTTCACAAGTCCCCCGGTAATTAGTCTTTCATCATCTCCCTGTTTTGTACACTTCCCATTCACATCCCCATTAAAGAAACAATGCGTTTCCATTAACGCTTATTTGAAATGGTTTCATTTCACATCTGAAGAATAGCACAGTGGCCCACAGGACCCACACTCAAACAGGTACAAATAATTAATGACTAAACTGGCTACAGCTCAGCACAGGAGTTTCTTTTAAAACTTGTTTTTGAACCTAGACTTTGTGATGATTTTCTGCTGCTCACTAATTTGTGCTGTGTATTTACTGAGTTTGAAGCAGCTTGGCAGCCTGTGTAAAGTACTGTATGCTTCAGCTGTGCTGTGATTGGTTAGGAAAAGACAGGAACGCTGAGGTACTGATGAGTTTGTATTGGACGTGACAGTGAAACAAGAGCTAAGCTTCCGATTACAAAATGGTTATTTTCATTTTTAAACTGGATCATCTTTTGTCATGTGCTGTTTTCTGCCATGACTTGGCAACTGACTTGATGCCAGTGACGCAGGTGCCATGACTTTGGCAACACTGTCATTGAGGACTGTAGGAATGTACTGTGGATTAAGGTGTATTCATTAACCAAGTAGTGAAATGAACTGATCCCTTGTTTGGTTTGGACTAACAATCTGCAGGTAGGTTTACTAAACAATGTTTGAACACACACAAAGGCCTTAAACTGCTGGATAGACAATGAAATGATACAGGAAGGCCATCATTAGAATACTCCACTGAACAGATGGTTGATATAATCACAGTCATTGACTGTACAGTCCACTGCAGTCACTCATTAGTTTCACCACCAAGTGGTCACAGTAATGAGTGCATGGTCTTTAAAAGTTATTGTAAATAAGTTGTTGTTGTAAATTAAAAGTATAGTATGTATGTACTGTGTGTAATATGTGCTTGCGGTGACAGTGACAGCAGTGCTTCCACTGCAGCATCTCCATTACCCTTTCAAATAAACAGTTTGACAATTTGGTAAATGCACCCACTCTGTGTCTTGCTGGGAGTTTGACACAGGTCATGTCCGAGTGCCAAATATGAAGCTAATGCCTGCTGACAGGTGGTTTAGCTTAGAATAGCTACAGCAAAGGATGAACACAGGGAAACTGTTAGCCTGGCATGGTGACAGAAGGACACTGTACCCAGCCAAGAAATAGTCCAGCACATTTCCCATCCATTAAAACACCACTTAGCTAAACTAACCACCTGCTGTCTGCACTATTATATTTACTGTGCAGGTATAAGAGTTGCAACAATTATTATTATTATTATTATCATTATTATTATTATTATTATTATTATTATTATTATTATTATTATCATCATCATCATCATCATCATCACCATTATTATTATTATTGTTGTTATTATTATTATTATTATTATTATTATTATTATTATTATTATTACACTCCCCATGAGGCATTTAAGTACATTACTCAAAATGTTTAACTCAAGATGGATGAGCTTGCAGTTCTTAACTCAATCTGTAACAAAGAGCTGAAAGGATGGATGTTTCAGCACCTTATTGCCTCTGGGGGATCTGATGCCCCTAGATGTGCCACTGACTGAGTTCTTCATGTGGCTGTGATCATTTGGACGTGTTACTTAACTTGCATATCTAAGCGGAGGTCTGCTGCAGGATGGTGCATTTCATCAGTCTGTTTTCAGTCTCCAGCACTGCCCAGCAGGACTTTACATTGCACAGTAGTCCCAAGGGTACTTATTGGCAATTCCCTCTGTACATCAGTGTTGTGTGTCAGATTGCAGATGGTCACTCCAGCTGTTTGTGTCCATGGACAAGGGTCTGGCCTTGTTAAAGCCGAGACCCTTAACTGGGCTTTGTTGACACCATCAAACAGGCCTGTGTGGGGGCGGGTGGCTCAGGGCTCTGCTCAGGGTTTTTCCTTAGCAAAGAGAGAACGGTCACTGTTGGAGAGTTTTCAGCAGCATTGTGGCTGTGTAGTCTCCAGGGACGCCATTTACGAGTGCTCTTTACAACAGTTTGCAAGCTCGTTGGCTAGAAATGATCATGTTTTCAAAAACATTAGTAATGTAACCACAGCTGGTCGTGTTTTGTTTAAAAAAAAAAACATTCTAAATCATACTACAACCCTCTGAAATAAAACTCATTAAAATGAGGGAAAGGTCTTTAATGAATCCGATTGGGTCCAGAATGCCGCAGGAAATGTCACTGATCTTTCCCGTACACGGAACATGCCACGGGCAAACACCGTTTGTCTGACTTTGAGGCAAACAGAAATACTTTGTGGTGTTTGAACTCAGAAACAAGCGTAACTGCAGCCTGAGCCTGCGGTAAAGCTGACACAACCGCACAGATCAGCATGGATCAACAATTTGTGATGAGGAAGTGTTTGTGACAGAAGTCATCAGCGGTGGTTTTAATGGACTGCTTCAAACAGACCTGATGTATAATGAAGTGGAGTGGATGAGCATTCGTGGCAGCATCATGCAGCTGGAGCATAGTGAAATGCCAGACCTGTCCTCTGGCCTTTGTTGAGATATGGCTGAATACAACATCCCTGAAGTCTCTGGTTTGAATATGATATGTCCTGGATTGCATTAGTCTAGGATCAGTGTGTCCTAATGCAATAATAAAACCCACCCTGAAAAACAATGTCTATGGAGAAGCCTCTTGTCAGTGTCAGTTAGTGTGTACGCATATATAGTGCCATGTAAATATGTGCTCGCTGCTCAGTATAACATGCGGCAAACTGTTTTTATAGCAGGGGGTTCTGGAATCTCCAATAATATCTCTCTCACACTGTAGTAATGGCATGGAGGAAAAAAGATCAACATATGTTGCCCAAGAGCTTGTTTTTAAATGTTATTACACAGTTACACAAATTACCCACAATACTGTATTTCACCTTTAATGATTTCCAAAGATTACAGATAGATCAATGGTAAGCTTAGTGGTATCCAGTGTTTTACTTACAGCCATGAAATCATGTGAAACATGATGTTTATTTATCTAAATCATAGATCTGCATACTGTACATATGTTAACATGTTAAAGACTATATTCCCGCTACTGATCAAGTATTATGTATCTTATTGTTTATTTATTTTATTATTTACACAGTATTAGGATCTGGTCGCTAGAAAAAAATCTAGTTGAGCTGTGGATTAATACACATGTGGTACATTATTGAGTATGACAGGCTATGTGGGACTGATTCAAAATGAACTACACTCTGTTTTCTTATGGACTGTTTTATTCTTATTTTGTTGTTTTTGTTGGGGGTTTTTTTGGGGGTAAACGATACAACTCACCAACAGAGTTTGTCATCCGCCTCCATAATCTCAATTTTCATTCATATGCGACACAGGCGACACCCAGCTTTACATTAGCACAAAACCCTCTGCCCACCTCCCCCCTCAGTCTCTGGTCAACTGCCTCCTTGAAATAAAAACCTGGACATCAGGGTTTTTCATGGCTTTCAACCAGTAATCCCCATCACCTGGTCTGTTATATTACTGTCAGGCCGATATAAAGAGAGGACCCAGGAGCAGAGACTTGATTCACAGTCTTTAATTTTTCAAAGATCTCTTTCCCAGAGTGAAAAAGCAAGGCTATGAAACTTTGACAAACTTACTTTCTATACTCAAACGCGACTATCAAAGTACAACTCAAAATCTACAAAAAAATGCTCATAAAGGGAGACAACCTATCTAAGATAAAAAGTACAACCAAAATCACTCTAACTGAAAACACTCCATAAGGGAGGAAAAACAATCTGACAAAGTACAAAACAATGGCTATGATAAGGAAACAAAACTATCAAATTTACAAAACAAAAATACTCTTAAAGAGACATATCGACTTACGAATTGCGATGACAAAGACTATGGCTTGGAATCAGAATGCTCGTGATATCGGTCAACAGACTAAGACACACTGGCACAAGACAAAGGGAAACACAGACTATTTAACAAACTGAGGAAGGGAAACAGGTGGAAACAATCAAGGCGGTGATGACAATCAGAACAATGGGAAACACCTGAAGGGAAGTGGGAAGTGACCTAACGTGAGGAGGGTATGGTTTCAAAATAAAACAGGAAATTATACTAAAACAGAGACAAGACATGACAATTACTGTATCTGTGCTATCTTGTGTTCTGCTTCTTTGTTTGTTGGTTGGTCTGTGAGAATGTGCTTTGTTTACGCTTTTTGTAAGGCGACCTTGGGTCCTTTGAAAGGCGCTATATCTATTGAAGTTATTAATATTATTATTATTAATACTGTATTATTCTTGGTGTCAGGAGAAAAGATATTTAATCTCCTCTTAAATATCTTTTAAGAGGATTTGCTGAATGTGTGAAAAGTACAAAACATGACAGAAAGTCTGCTTTAATAAGTGGGAAATGGTTTTGATGACTCTACAGGATGTAGAGCTCAGGGTGAAGGCTTAGATATTAAAACTGGGTTTTATAATGATAAAGCTGCCAGACTCCTGCGTACTCAGACAATAAGAAACAGAAATGGCTTTGCTGATGAAGAATCTTAAACAGTTCCCAGTCTGCTCAGTGTTGACTGGATTCAGGTAGGATTTAATTTGTTGTGTGTATGTGTGTGGGAGGCATCATTTATTAGTGAATGTTAACAGCTGGCTAAATTTATGCTTGAATCCCTCTAACCCAAGTTCATTATGATCAGCTTTTGATCATACAAATATAAGAATGACCATAAAGTCTGAAACTGGTGGAAAAAAAGCAACAAACATCTTCAATATGAGTCACTACTGGAGCAAATGGAGTGGGGTCTTTACAGGTATAAAGAGCTGTCTATCAAAAAAATAGACAGCTCTATCAAAAAACGTTTGGATAAAATATGCAAAATGTGTGAATGGGAACTTGAATATTTAGGTGACTTGACAGGGCTGAAGTTTTTAGGTGATATTACTTAAGGCAATGTAATATTGAAACTTTTTCTTACGTTTTTGAAAGTACTGACGTGTAGTCAAGTCAAGGTAACTTTTCTCGTTAGTCAGTCATTCTCATACATACTGAATGAAATGTTGTTCTTCATGGGCAAGAGTGCAACATTACTCACAACGTTAAAAAACGGAACCAGACTACAGAAGTCTGGTTGTGCTTGTGTCTTTATTGGTATACTTCAGTCCTACTGCAAGTGTTATTTTATTAATGTTAATGTTCTACCTGTGCAGAGGGCAACAGGGTACATCGATATCATCCCGGACAGCTGGAGTCGTCAGAGCATTCACACGACTCAGCCACAGTGCCTGATTTCATTTCACTTGCTTTCATATTGGAATATGGACGTGCTGCTTACAAGAGGGGAAAAGCGGTGTTGACATGCTGCCTCTTTATGTCACACGTCTTCCTGTTTACTCCTCAGATCAGTGCCACTGAGTGGGGACAAGCTGAAACGACATATAACCTCTATGAGGTTCTCTTCAAGGTTCACAAGGTACGTCAGGAGAAGGTGGCAGTGATGTGCACAAGGTAAAAATGTGCTGTATTCATTTCACTGTGGTGGGCTGTTCCCCCATTCCATCAGACGTCTATTAGAAGATAGACTCGTGGTTGGATGGTGATGACTAAAAACAAAAACCAGGATAGATACAAAGGTTTTTATTTGAAACTGAGGTTAAAGTTTTTTTTCTTTCCAGCTCATACACTAGTATGAACCTAATTGACTGTTTAAGAAGTAAAGCGAAAGCTAATCCTCTCAGCCAACAGGAAATAACAGGGATGTTGTGTTGCAGCTGTGGATGGCAGAGGACTGCTGGCTCCAGGCGAGGCTCTACTTGGGCCTGGAGCATTCACCTGAGCAGCAGGACAACGAGTGTCTGTGCTTCAGCATCCTTGTTGGCCATGGCCAGAGTCACACCTTCAGGGTGGAGCTAGCCACTGAGCTGGCTGTCTGGGAGAAGTCCTTCCAGAGAGCTGTCTTCTTGGAAGTGCAGCGAATAGGAGTGAGTATTCTGTTTAAGTAAGATTGATTGGGTGTGAGTGGGGTTTTCAAAGCGATGGAGCCTCTCACTGCAGCGTGGCAGCATAAAGCCTTTTATGTTGACATGAAAACCTGCCGCAGCACTTTGTGTGCTCTTCCTTTGGTGATCCATAAGCCAGATAAGTACCATTAACAGCCTTAGATGACAGCTAATATCTATTCTGCTGAAAACAAAGTCACAAAATAGAACACTGCAACTTTTTATACCAGACTAATTATACTGAATTGAATTTTAATGTTAAGAGGCCCTGTTATTGTTTCTAGTCCTTTCACAGGGCTAATATGAAAATACAATACATGAGAAATGCATTTTATGCATATCCTGTATTTTTATATGTGTGTGTATTTGTGTATGTGTGTGTATACTTGTTGAATTTTACTTGTTGAAGCAGAATTTTTCATTCATGGGGCCAAGCAGAATCTTTTCTTCTGTCTCCATCAATTGTACAAAGCAGGTGTGGGCGTTTTCCCGGCTCACAGGTGGTTACCACGGTTACCTTGCAGCCCGATTCTTTTGTTTAACACCGGGTGGCAACTGCCGTTTAAGGAGCACTACCGCCTAGTGGACACAGCCTGATTAATCTGTGCTATTTTTTTGTTGTTATTTTTTCTATAATTAATCTATCTATATATATATCTATATATATATATATACAGGGGTCCTCGTGTTACGACGGTCTTGAGATGCGACGTTTTCGTGGTTACAACACATCTCCCATGAACTTCCTTGTTTCGGCTTAAGCGGTTTGCCCAGTAAATACGTACAGACTTCAAACGGGAACTAGTTGGTACCGGCTCTCCAACACCTCCACAGCACAGCTAGGCTACTCTGCGTTGTGTTTACTTATGTGAAATGGACGGCTGGCGGGGGGTGCAGCGGCAGCCGGTAAGGAGATGCACGTGGACACAGATGGGTTCGGGATCGTGGCAATACCGTAGGTTTATTCACAACACAGGGTCTACACAGTTGATATCAGAAATCTAAAGGAAATGCTCATTACACTCGCGATATCCACCCCTACAGTGTGTCAAGAGGGACAAAAGGCAATTCACCTTCACCATAGTAACCTCTTATTTTAGCGTGGTGTTATAGCGACATCTAGTGGCACAACTTAGTATCTACCTTACATATGAATGTATGTTCCGACTTACGTCGAAATTCGGTTACGACACATTCTCAGGAACGGATCTCCGTCGTAACCCGAGGACCCCCTGTATATATATTAGGGCTGTCAAATGAAATTGTTAATTAAGATGGGATAAGAACCAAGAGCAAAACCATTTATTAAACTGTAACTTCCTGCAAAAGACTTTGCACTAATATATTTTATGTACTGGTCACATTGGTTTTACTTCTCTCCCTGAATAACCTGAATGTAAATGCTTCAACACTGCACCTAATGAAACATGTTACCTGTGTGTTTCCTGGTGATTGCCTTTGGGCTGTGAAAGGAATTTTCTTATTAGAAAATTAATTGAATTTTAAATTGTATGGTGGACATCTCTCTGAACTCTATAAATGCTACTGTCACTTTAAATACATTTAGCACACGTAGACTAAAGGATTAGTCCTCACCTCAGTGAGCCAATAAATTGCCTCTTGGGCAAATATGTGTCAAGTGTAAAGGTGATATTAAACATTAAGTCATTATACTGTTTAATATAATGCCTTAGATGATCACATCCACTGAAGTTTGTCTATTATCACTTTGTAGAAAAAAGAGAACTTAGATAAGAATATCTGAGGAACTCAAAAACACTGGCTTTGAATTGTGATAGAGTAGATCAGCAGCTCACTAAAACGAGTTTCAGCAGCACTTAACAATTATTGTATTAATGAATATAAGACAGGACAAAAGATGGCCTGATTACTTGTGATATACTGCCACCAAAACAAATAGTGACAAATAAACAGAAGTAAAAGCTTTATGTTGGTACATCACATTTAAACCAAATTAGCCCTGAATTAGATGCTTTATTTTAAAGTCCAGTTCTATTTTATCCATATCAGCGATCATTCCTGTGGTTCAGAGATGACTGGCTGCTCTGTGGCAGGTCAGAGATTTTGGTTGGCTTTCCTGCAGCACTGTACAACTGTCATCTTTAGTTGCTGCTTTGGTGAGCTTGTTGTAAAGTGATTGGAGTAGTGTTTTCCAGGCTGTGGCTCAAATTGTGTCCTCAGCTGAAACTGTGTAGAGATAGGAAACTGAAATTGGAGTGGAAGTTATATAACAGACAGAGCATATTATCTGCATACGGCAGGCGTCTGCAGCACCGTTTTCATTTTAAATTTTATTCCTTTGCTTTCTGATCATTGTACAGTTGTGTTGTATTTCTGTGGTTTCATCAACGTTTTGGAGGAGGCAGCCTTCTTGTATGAATACAGTTTGAATGTGAATGCCAGTAAAAATATATTGAAATTGACACTTGACAAAACAGACTTCGGCAGGTGTGGCAGGTTCAGTGATTGCTCACAGTCAGATTGCTGTGGCAGGTGAAATGATCCATACAGTGTGAACATAAGAAAAGCCATTTAATACATGTAGCACCGGCTCAATAAGAAACCCACTATGTGTCCAACTTCATCTTACCATCAGTCTTTCTCTTTCTTTGCCCATTGTTGACATCAGTGCAGTATTGAATTAAATTGAACATCAATTATATGTAATTGTAAAGCATTATATTTCATAGATCCAGTGCTCTGCAGGGACTGCTTCAACATGTTGGATTAAGGCAACACTATGTGTTGGGACGTTGATAATTTCTTTCTCTTCAATTCTTTTTTCATCCAGTCGATCTTACAGTCAGTCAATCAAATTTTATTTGTATAGCCCATATTCACAAATTACAATTTGCCTTATAGGACTTTAACAAAGAGTACAGGGTGTAACATCCTCAGGGAGAGTCACACATCCCTCTCCCCCCTGACATGGACAGAACTGCAATGGATGCCACGTGTACACAGCACATCAACAAAAATGACAGATAGGGAGAGAGAGAGAGTGGGTAAGTAAACCTGCATTCTGAGAATGGAGTGCTCTGGTAGGATGATATGGGATTATTAAATTTTGTAGATACGTTGGTGCCATACCATTTAGGGCTTTGTATGTAAGTAGAATGATTTTGAATTCAATTCTAAATTTCACAGGGAGCCAGTGCAGTGAAGCTAATATGGGGGAGATATGTTCTCTTCTCTCGGTTCTGGTCAATACACATGCAGCAGCATTTTGAACAAGCTGCAGGCTCTTTAAGGACTTACTGCTGCAGCCTGATAGTAATGAGTTACAGTAGTCAAGCCTGGATGTGACAAAGGTGTGGACTCATATTGCGTAGGTGAAAAAAGGCAGTTCTTGAAGTCTGTTTTATGTGAGAATCGAGTGATAAATCAGAATCAAATATAACTCCCAGATTCCTGGCTGATTCACTGGGAGCAAGGACGATGCCATCTAGACTGGCTATATCATTAAATAACGACTCTCTAAGGTGTCTAGGGCCGAGTACTATGACTTCAGTTTTGTCCGCATTTAACAATAGAAAATTTTGGCTCAACAAGGATTTAATGTCTTTGAGACATGCTTGGAGTTTAAGTAGTTGATTTGTTTCATATGGTTTCATTGAAATGTACAATTGAGTATGTATAACATAAATAACATTGGGCCAAGCACAGAGCCCTGAGGAACTCCATAGTTGACCTGTGCGTGTTGTGACAACTTATCATTAATTTGTACAAATTGATGTCAGTGACAAAGGTTAAACGACCAGGAACGACAACTGTGCTCCCTGCTTGCAGCAAAACTGCACTAATCAGTGGGTCTTCCATGTGTCTGCACTATCATCACTCTCTCTTTTTTTTGAAAGCATATATTATATCCTCTCCAATTATACAGTACATGATATTCAGGAATTAAGACACTATGCCAAATGTCAGGTGAAACTCTTTATGAAATAGCCAGTTGTAACTTTTTTAATGATTTTATCCAGTTTTAAACCCCTTCACCCAGTCAGTGATAAAGCCTGTAAACACTCTGCAGCCAGAGGGCTTTGCTGCTCAGGACCCTTAAGTAGGAAGGTGTATTATTAGTACAAGGCAGAGCCCTTGTCACAAGATATTTGAATCAGTGAAAGATATGTGAACCATGGGGACCAGATAGATTTTAACAAGGCCTGATTCTTCAGGGTTTCTTCTTAATGTGATGTGACATTTCAGTTATCCCATTATTCCTTTACAATATGACACTGTTTTACAGGTTCAAAGCCACATCAAAATGTTGAAACCTTCTTTCTCTAATCCTCATTTTTATCTGCTTGAGTTTGAATTGCGTAGTGAACTGAACTGAAATTATATCTAACGTTTTCTCCATGTAAACTTCTTTCTGTGTTATTAGGTCTTTAGGCCTCTATATATGTAGTTTGACACCGTGACTCTATATACTACCGTAGTCACACTCAAATGTTATTTACTATAAAAAGATAGTTCACTGATAGTCTCCAGTGTGATTTAATTTAACTTCTTAGAGAGAAAGTTATCATTGTAATCTGCAATGTTATTTTGTGTCATCTGAAGACAGTGTAGATTAAATGCAGCATGTAAAGGACAGTAGGCAATATTAACTGGCATTAAAGAAACACACCAGCATTTTATGATTTTTTTCCCCCTTGTCCAACCCCTCGGCAGTTAAACAAGCGATTAAAATATGAATGGATTCTAAACTGTCGTTAAGCACTTGCCCCGTGTATACTGACTCAATTAAGGAAATGTCCTTGATTATTACACTGGAGTCGGTATAGTTCCAGGTTTGGATCTTCTCAGAAAATAGCGTCTTGATATCCGTTGGTCTTTGTGTGTGTTTTAACTACACCCATTCCAACTTATAAACAGGAAAGATATTAGATTGTTTTATCACTTCTGGGAGAAGTGCTAACGGACAGGTTAGAGTCCATTCATTACGGACGATTTTAATCGCTTGTTCAACTGCTGAGGAGTTGGAAAAGGGCCAAAAATCATAAAATGGTGGTGTGTTCCTTTAAACAATGTAAACTTGTTCATCTTTCATCAGTAAACCTCTTCTGCCATACGCATTTTCCCAAACCATCTTCCAACTTCTTCTTTTTTTCCACAAAAATGATCATCATGAATATAAATAAAGAGAATGTTCATGAAATCATATTAACGTCTGCCATATTGGTAATAAATTGCTCATTTGACCCTTTAGAAGTTAGACATCCATTTCCAGATTTTGACCCTTGTGCTACATGTCAGATTGAAACATTAGACCACGATGATGAAGGGAGACAGCAGCGAAGCTTCCACGTTCTCCAAAATGACTGTTAAAATAATGTTCTAATCTATCTGCACACAACAAAGGGAAGGATATGTGTAAATGTAATATATATACATTTACTGGCGGTGTGTGTTTTGTCTTGTCCAAAAGCACAAACTCATCAGAAAAAAAGGACCCTCTTTCCTTTTTTCTCACACAATATCAGGTCCTAATGTGGTGCTCCCGCTGCACAGGGCGACACTGGCTTCAAAGGGAAATGATATCATGCAGGGGTGTTTGATGCTATACAGTAGTCACACAAATAGCTTTTGGCGAGCTAATCTGTCAGAATCCACTCAGGATGTGACATCATTGTCAACTGTCAGGCTGCAAGTGGTGTTAAGCCCCACAAACACTCACCTCAAGTGTTGTAATCTGATGTCAGAATGTCTGACTTCAGGATAGACAGCGTTGTAAACACTGATACCATTATTGTAACGTGACTCCTCCAATAACACACGGAAGTGGACATTTAAATAGAGTCGTCAGTAAGTGATTCTTAAGTTCAAAGTCAAGGCTGTGGGCAGCAGTCATGTCCCCCAACCCCTCCCACCCCCCATCAGATCAAAGCAGAGAGGATGAAATATGATAATATGCATTTTTTCCGTCTTTAATGATGCAAATGTGGGTCGCCACCATTTGGGAACCCAGTGAAAGTGATGGAGGATTTGAGTTTGCCCGTGATTCTCTGTTCTTCAGACAATTAGGCAAGTCTCCAGTGGCTTCTCACTAGCACTCAGCACAGTCCAACCTAGGCTGACCTGCAAACTGACTGGATGTGTGCGTCGCATAAATACTGCTGATAGGATGGAAGCAGGGGGTTTAACAGGACAAACTGTCCAGCCTGCATTCTTGTACGTTTTTTTTGAGATGATAAAACCCAATATAGTGTTGATGGGATCTAATAGCTCACAGCAACATGACAAATTTGGTCTTTTGTCACTTTTGAAGTGACAAAAGTTGAAAAGTTGTAAATGACAACACACAATTTTGTGACATTATCACTTCCAGTAAGAAAAACCCAACTTATTTAGCAAAAACAGAAAGCTCATGGAGAGTCAACAGAGCACATCAACAAAATAATATTTAAAACCTTTATGAGTGAGAGCAAGAAAGAGAGAATATGACAAAAGGCTAAGCGATGAAATACTAGTTATGATAATTATAATTACAATTATTATAATGTTAATCATCTATTTAAGTTCTTCTACCGTGAGGCTAGGTGAGGCTATCACAGCAAAGACGGACACTTAACCACTCAAATTATACCCGAGAGGCATAATCAGAGGTGCAAGCAATAGGCTTTTTGCTAATTTTAAAGGATATGACTGCTGTCACATCACATCACTAATTCTCATCTTCTATCTATATTATATCTATATTATTTCTTTGACTTCAACGCCACACACCCTTGCAAGTGTTTCTCTCACATCTGTCCTGTTTTTTTTAATCCCTCACACATGCCCTCACTTCTGCCAGACTCATCTACGAAGATTTTCCCAGAAAAATATTTCACGTTGCGATACATGCCTCTAATTCCCAGAGAAGAATCCCTTCCAATTAGTGAAGTGTAGTCACTGCTCACCATGTCAAAACATCCTTGCATGTGGTGACAGCAAGAATATAGCAGCTGGCCTGCCACTGGTTTTTCATCCGTGTCGCAGCTGAATTACCGACACGACTGAAGACAGGCGGGTTGAGGCCTAAGTGCACAGTCCCATGCCTTATTCCCTGCACGCTGCACGCGCTGCATTAAAATACCATAACAAATAGAAAATCAGAATACACCTCCTTCATTGGCAATGGAGTGAAGGATGACACAACACAAAATGAAGCCTTGTGGCACAAAAGCCTTCAGAGGGATGTTGTTATACAGTGAGCAAAACCCTTACACATCAGTGCTCACAAAAGACCAGTGAGAAGAATTGTGAGACGCCCTCTTTGTTTGTGTTGAAGCAGCAAAGAAAAGATTTTTAAAGATTTATGGCTGCCAAACTGGATTTCCTCTGTCATGTCTCTCGACATGATCAGGAACCTGCACAGGATGCTGCTCTTCGCTTGCAGGGCAGAGAATCAGATTTGCTCTTGTTATCAAGATCTCCCAAGCCGAACATGTCCGACTGGCACTTTAACAAGAGCTTTGCATGTGTGAAATGTAAAGGGTTCAAAACAATGTTTTTTCAGCAACGTTATGGCTGGCACCATTAGATTATCGCTTGTTTTCTACAAAATGAGTGTTCGTATTACAACTTTATTTCTGATACCAAATAATGAGAGGTTGCATCTAAATTAGTCTGAAAAACCCCATTGTTGTACTGCTCGTTAAAGTTGCACTATGAGATCCTGCATAGCTTCATGGATAGTTTGGTGCGCATGCACATATGGGTCATTCCAGCCAATCACCACCATATGTGCTTGCACACTAAGCCCCACCCCCAACCATCTTGTCTGTGATTGGCTAGAACGTGGTTTGTAATTGTTTTGGTGCACAGCCTGTGCCCCTAGGGTTTGTTTGGCGTTTACGGCCCCGGTGTTGTCACCCAAGACCAGGCTTTTTCACAATGTATTCAGGAGGCAGGCAGCTAGTGGATCAGGGGGAGATGCCTACGATTTGAGACATTAAAAATGGTGGATTTTATGGATAAGAGGTATTTTCGTGCATTTACAGGTCGGTTACATCAAACAGTATTCTGCGCATTACAGCCTTATTTTTCAGTGAAAAAGAAAATTAAAAATAAAATACTGTACATCCCTACAGACTTTCTTACAGTGGACTTTATGATTGTTCAAAGTGTAACACAGTGTAACAATACTAACTGCGGTATGTGTAATGTCAGTGACAGATTATTAATACAAAAGAGCAGTAGACATTTTTAAATATACTGGTTACTACTATGACATCAGAAAGGGAGAAAAGCCCATTTGTGTGACCTTAAGGAAGACACTATTATAGGGCAGATAATACAATGGGTGACGGATAAAATAAAAAAAAGAAAAGTTATTTGTCACATTTACATGTCATACTTAATATTAATAATTATTAATTATTAATTATTAATAATAATAATTGTATGTGTTTCTTTGGTCTTTACTGTGAACTGCTGTAGTCTTGGGTGATCATACAGAGAAGTATACATGACATTATAGACAGGTTTATTATGACATTGTTTTGTAAGGCAGCATGTTCATGGGTATCAATTCTGTGTTGACAGTCCAAAAGCTACATGTGCAGCAGCCAGGGGAATGTGCTGTGCTTCACCATAGATTTTGGCTTGGGCTTCACCTGCTCAGAGGGCAACTCAAAGGTAATCTGTTACTGAGCTCATAGCTGTTGCTGCGTCTTGCTGTCCCCTCTCTAACGTTTGACATTTTTATTCCCCTTATTGAATACTATGTACTTATTCTTACTTTCCCATACATTTTAAATTACTCCAAAAAGAGAGCCGAGCTACATCGCGTCACGACTTTGGCACAGTGTACCTTCCAGATGGTATGCCATTGTTTAGATAGGCACATTGTGAGACTGTTTTAGTAGCCTGGTGTTGAGTCACAGGCTGCAAGTTGTTACAGCACTTGAATCCAAAGTACCAATGTTCTCTTTTTAAAAATTACATGTTTTCTCAAAGCGCTAATGGACATATAAATGTCTGTTTTAGATCATCCAGACGTCTGTGTAGGAAGACAGGCTATTTAATCTACTTGTTATCAAAATGCTTGTGCCGCTGTGTCTTAGAATCCCTTCCGTTGTAGGTCGTACTGTGGCGATACAAGTTCTCTCAACTCAAAGGCTCCTCTGATGACGGGAAAACCAGGGTCAAACTCCTTTTCAAGAATGCCGAAAGCAAGCAAATAGAAATGAAGGTAATGCAATTATTGTTTCGATTTTTGACAAAATCCTCAACACACAGACCAAGAAAATAACTTTTTTGAGGAACCAGATTTTTAAATGTGATGACTTTGTAGCAGTTAATTTGTCTCTCTGTCCTTGATTTATTATTCCCCCAGGAGCTCGAGTTTGCTAATCTGACAGCTGTCCTCCACTGCATTCATTCTTTTATTGCTGCCAAAGTTGCCTCCTTGGACCCCCTCTTTAAGTGCAGTCAAAGCTTGCCTGGAAATTACATGAACAGTTAAGAAGACACATGGTTTCCGTCGTCATGTGGTACTTTATGCACAGAGCCAACTGATATGTATATATTGTTCTTGCTATTTTTGTATGAACTACCGGAAATGAACGGTTTGTATAATACAGTAGACATCGATATTGTATGAACTTATTAAAGATTTATTTAACTTTTCACAATTTAGCTTAATTTTAGTGGAGGAAACACACCAACAAAAAGTTTAATTTGTCCCTCTGAAAGGTGGCGCAGTAGTGCATCTGCCATACATTTGACAGCATGTCACAGATTTCCAAATATAGCTTCTGTCATTATTTAGCAGTAAAGGTATTTTACCTTGGTGAGGATTTCCATTTCAACTGGCCACGTGAATCCGATGCTGGCTTTCTGTCACGGGAGTACTTCATGTTTGCTTCGGACTCACCCTTCAGTTCACTGTGGAGCATAATTGAAAAAGTGACATTTTCTTCCAGCTCTGGTTTAATGGTCTTTTTGTCATTTTTGTGAGGAAAGAGAGAAAAAATAATGCAAACACCTGGCATTATAATTCAGCCCAATAAACCTCACAGTGAATGATTCTCTACTGACAAACATCAGAGACTCTCCACTTGCAGCATTTAGAGCCACTTCACTGGCTTGGTTTCAGTTGTATGATAATTGTACTGTTGTATTCACCTTGTTTAATAAAGCCACAATGCCTGAGTTCCATATCTCTTTGGATAATTAGGACAATGCAGTGCAATGAAGTGGTGTCTAAGCTCCATACCATAATTAAAGACGCATCAGCTCACAAAAATATACACTACACACACACACACACACACACACACACACACACACATATATATATATATATATATATATATTTATATTCATATTTATATATATATGACTGTCTTGTCATAAAGGCTCCGTTTGCTAAAG
>JAFBJQ010000332.1:254354-284553 GCA_016785345.1 Trinectes maculatus | reverse complement strand
TATATATATATATGCTGTGAGTAAACATTGTAAAACTGACCCTGGCACTCACTTTATCACTTGATATCAGTTTTTATTATTCAAACTGTCCTGATACTCAGTCTAATTAGGAGTTTAACAACACATCCGTCTTTATTGTGTCCCCAGAGTTAATTAGAGGTTGAGGCTGGAACCTTTCCTCTGACCCTGCATCCATTTCCACCTTCAACAAATCAACACCAGTCTCTTTGAGTCATTTTGTCACTAAGAGCTGTTTCAGGCTCGAGGGCACAAACATATAGCTTCCTCCAACAGCGGCGCTAACCTGAGCCTTTTGCCATCGCTGATTCCTGAGCAGACGCCAGGTGAACACAAGCCGTTTCTTATTGGCTCAGACGAATATGAGATACAGGAAAACCAGGACGGGTGACGGAGCAGGGATGAAATAAAGTGAATTCTCAGCCCATTCATTAACCACATCAGAGACGGAGAGGGAAAAGTAGCCATACAATAAGTGGCCCTGCGATTGCCTTTGAGAAATAATTAAAGCCTCTTTGCGATGCTCTCCAGCCTCTGGGGGGCAAAAAAAAAAACAAAAAAACAACAACCTGTCTTCTGTACGGTCTGCAATTGATGTTTGGTTTACCAGCTCCTCTGAATAAAGCAGACCTTCGATAAACTGCATCACCCTATCAGTGAGAGTAATACAGCCCGCTGTAGTCCTCAATTAGGTGTAAATGACACAGCAAATTGGAAAATTAGGAGGAGAGGGAAGGATAATTTGCTCCAAAACGGGCTAAAACCAATTCATTAGGAGACCGGGGACGGAGACAAAGGTTCTGCTTCTGTCCTCCAGCAGTAAATCCTTTGTTTTTTTTTTTTGTTTTGTTTTTTTTGTTAGTTCAGATGACTTAACTCCTCACCACATGCACGGGCTGATTTATCACTTATTATGGCACATTATGTAATAAATCATGTGTGGAATGACAGGTCGGGGAATGTGTGAGGAGAATCTCCTTGTAAGGCAACGTGTTTTTTTTTTCCAATTAAAAACACAAATTATAATAGCGAGTACTTATGTGCCCATATCTGCTGCATAATATCCACCACTATCCAAAGACACCTGCGTTTTGACATTGACATATAATGCACTGTATCATTTCGCACCACACCGATATGATAAAATAAATTCCGGGATGATGACTTCCAGCATCTTCTGTTTATGAGTTGCAGTGCAGAGATCACTGGAGCCACGCAGGTGGCTTTCATCTGAGAAAACAACAATGTTTCCTGAAAGAAAAGAAGAGAGAATTTAATGCCGCATCGTCCTCCTTCATTAAATTTTCACAGCATTGCTTTTTAAAGGGCATCCTTGTTTTCACCTGCAGGTTGATCTATGGGGGGGGGGGGGGGGGGGGGGGGGGGGGGGGTGCTATTAGCTCCCCTGAAAAGTGAAACCTGTGTAGTTACACCCACCAGCTTAGGTACAAAGTTAGCGAGCTCACGACTTTACTTTTTCCACCACACGTTGAGCCGTTTGCAGCTGCTGCACAGTTTGTGTGTCTTTCATCTGAGAAAACAACAACGTTTCCTGAAAGAAAAGAGGAGAGAATTTAATGCCGCATCGTCCTCCTTCATTAAATTTTCACAGCATTGCTTTTTAAAGGGCATCCTTGTTTTCACCTGCAGGTTGATCTATGGGGGGTGGGGTGGGGGCGGTTGGGGGGGGGGGGGGGGGCTATTAGCTCCCCTGAAAAGTGAAACCTGTGTAGTTACACCCACCAGCTTAGGTACAAAGTTAGCGAGCTCACGACTTTACTTTTTCCACCACACGTTGAGCCGTTTGCAGCTGCTGCACAGTTTGTGTGTCTATGCGTCATGCATTGTATAAAGTTTGTATGTGTGTGTGTGTGTGTGTGTGTGTGTGTGTGTGTGTGTGTCTCCCAGCCGATCAGACTGTTAAAACTGGCAGCGACAGGTCGTCCCGTTATCTCAGCACCCTGCACATTACCCTGTGATTTGAATCACAACATGGAGCTCATCGTCACGCAGGAACAGATGGGTCCTGGATTACTCACACATGCACATGCGCGCACACACACACACACACACACAACTGAGAGAAGACAAAACAAATGTGACTCACTCACACGGAGCATAAACTCTTATTCAGTATCCTAAACCCCACGTTTAGTAGATACAGTATTAAAGACATGGGTGGGTGAAGATGTGTGTGTGCGCGCACAATCTTGGCCTAACATGACATTTATAGTGTCGCCACATTTCCTCTTGCTTATTTGCGTCATTACCGTTTTTTCTTTGACACAACAGTGGCAAATAGGCTGAGTCAGCGTTGTGCAAATCTGAAGTTGCACTGTGACCGTGGCAACTACCGCATATGGCAAATATATATTATCTAATAAATAAACCTTGTTGCAGCATACAACTGCAACAAGGTTTATTAAAGATTCATTTAAAGGTTTTATTTGTCACATCCTCTTACAATACCACAGTACATTTGGTTAAATATCAGGGAACGTACTTTAAAAAAAAAAATTAACATTCGATTAAAATGAAGAATTGGAAACATAAATTAAAGAATAAAAAGTAAAAGATGACAAATTCATACATAAGTAATATTAAAGTTGTGAAGTGTGCAGCCTGGGGGAAGTGGGTTTTTCCCAGTATTTAATAAAAGAGACTAATATAAAATAGACGGAATATATCAAGCACCAACTGTTTGCCTGAGGCCGCGTGGTCCCCAGTAGGGATATGCAATAAAATGATGCCCACACAAAAACACACTGAAGTGAACCTGTCTGTTCTCAGAGTCAGAGTCAGACCTGAGTCAGAGTCAGACCTGACTCAGAGTCAGAGTCAGAACATTGATAACGTCTTTCTCCATCCTGCAATCCCTCATCCGCTGCTCTTTATTAGTTTTCTTCTCTTTATTCAATTTGTTAAGATGTTTTCTTGATCCTGCGTCAGGGTCTGGGGACAGAGGGTGTCCTGCGCTGCCCCTGTAGGGCATCAGCCACCAGAAATGACAAAACAACAACCTGAATACAGGAAACAGAAGTGAGCAGAGAGGGAGAAACGTTCGATTGGACTGACTCTAACCCTTTTGATGAGCAGGCTGGAAAAAGCACTAAAAATGATACTGGGATTGACCTTTCATTGACCTCGGCTTGTGACATCACAACGTCAGAAAATGTAAACAAGTTAAAAAAAACAAAATCTCATCATCTCCATATCATATTATCACATGAGTGCTAATTAGACACAGAGAGTGTGCAGAGTGAAATGATTTAAACCACTGGAGGGCCTGATGTTGCAGAGGGAGAATTTTCCGGTACAACATGTGTGCATTGATCTAAGGCTGAGCGGCTTTAATACTGAATCAATACGTTGTCAGGGGCGACTGTACATGTCGTGTCACATGAGGTGTCAGAGGGAGGTGATGAAGGGAAACTCTGCTGTCAGGTACGACCTCGTTATCAGGCTGAGAACACGCGTCCACCGGTTACTGTACGAGGTCACAGGTCACGAGGAGCCAAATATACATTTAGCGTAACGTTTGATGCGGTTTTAATGCTCTGAACATACGTAACAAATGTCACATGACGATTGTAAACACATACATGTAGAGCATGAACCAGCAAAATGTCTCGCGTTAGGGCTATAATCATAAGACATTCTGATAAGAATAAAAAAAAAATAACAGTATTGTGCATATTCTTTATCAGCAGAAGAATAATAAAAACTTCATCTGATATATTTCTTACCCTGCTGTGATCCTTATTTGTCTGCGATCCCCTGATATCTTTGTGGCTATATTACACAGCTGAGTCTATCTTTGGAGGAATCAAGGCAATAAAAATCTTTATTTACTCTTATCTGGAGCAGCCCCCCCCCCCCACCTCCACCCCCCCCCCACCCCAAAAAAAGAAAAAACTCCACAGATATAGAGCAAGGTCCCATCTTCTGGCACGATTTCTCCTGATTTGTGTTTATTAAAAGTCTGATTCCTGGCGAGTTGTGCGTTATTGTGCCTGATTTCTTGGTGGGAGTCGTCTCCTGTGAGGTGGTGAAGCTAACGGAGGAAAGAGGGAATGAAACCTCGGGTCGACAAATCACTTCTGGCCTTTGACCACCTAATGATGAAAAAAAAAAACACACACACACACACACACACACAGTCCTGGGAGCTAAATGCATATTGTTCCACACAGCTTTAAACGTCACCTTCTGTTTTGTAGTTGCACTGCACCTTTAAATGACTGGCACCTCGTTTAAACTGTTACAACCAACGGAACTGAGGGACTGATGAGAGTAACACAACAAGCACAAATCACACGACCCTTTGACCCTGTTTTAGTACAGTACCTGACACTGCCACCTGCAGGTGTAATAATATGCTCAGTCAGCTGTGAGGAGGATGAGGAATGTAACTTTGCACAACAGGTTCCAGCGCAACACACACACACACACACACCTGTATCCTATAGCCTGGAGTGTATGGTGCCTATGCTTATTAACAGAAAGGTGATAACTCCACCTGGCATTGTGTTAAACTGTGATCCGCCTGCTGTTATAACTATGAACCCTCGCTGTGATGCATGAATATTTAATGCCGAGGCCAGGAAACCTGGGGTTCACATTCACATTCTGGGACGTGTGACTCACTGAGTCAAAAAAAACAAAAACAAAAACGAGACAACGCAAGGTGACCTGGTTGCTTTTGTCATTTCCCCGCTCGCCAACGATAAATACCTTCAAAGTGAAATGTGAGCGGCGAGAATCGCGCGGCGTCCGCCGTGGCATTTTCCGGCGAGGTGTGATGGATGGCGCGAGCCCCTCGTGCCGTGTCTCTTCCGCAGGCGTTCCGTGGTGGCTCGCTCGGAGAGAGGATGAGGCGAGGTGGCGTGCTGGGATGAAGGTCATCGCAAACCAAATCGAGTTAAACCTTGTCAGCATAGCAATGATACAAAACGCTTCGAGCACCGTGACCTCTGGCATCGACCACTTATCAAAGATTCAGTCTGCAGGAAGTGAACAGCAGGCCGCACGTGTGTGTGTGTGTGTGTGTGTGTATGTGTGTGTGACATTCCAGGTTACGCCACTTGAACTCAAACACACACTTTGCCTTGATGACTCTTTCCCACTCACAAAGCCGCAATACAAATAGCCACGATTATAGTATTGACTCCCGCCCGAGAATGTACCTAACAATTTGTTCCCTTGAAAATATCTGTTATCCTCGGAATGTTTCTGTTAATATCGGCCGTCCGTGACTGGGATCCGTGGCCTTCATGTAAATACCCCCCCCCATGACGTGCTCTCAGAACAAAGAGGAGCCATATCTGGTGAGCTTCCCGTGCTCCGAGTGTTCGGGTTTAGACGTTCCCAGTGGGTCCAATCTATCACCGAGTGATTTATAGGCTTTTCCCGTTTTGGGGTGTGCGAGAGAAGAAAGGGAGGGCGGGGGGGGGCTTTTCCCGGTTTGGGGGGGGGGGGGGGGGGGTACGAGGTGGGAATGCAGGCGAAGGTGGAAAGTAATAAGAAGTGTGGATTTAAATGAAACATGTTGCGCAAATGATAGTTATAATTCCTAATTTCTCAGATTAAAAAAAAATTCAATCTGTAAATCTGAGTAAAACGCCATATGGACGTTATCGTGACAAAGTGTAATCAGTGACGGAGCAACTGGTGTTACAGTTTTAATTACGCGTTTGGTTAAAAAGCACTAATGGGGTTATAATATATAACATAATCTGAGCGTTTGGATCATTCGGAAGGAATTTGCACAGCTGCCAGGGAATATATGAGGTTCTGCAGCTGTATAGGTTCGGCACAGATGTGCAAATGGCTGAGTGCGTTTTATAAATCAAAGTGAAATGATGGATTTCATATGCACCACATTAACGACACCACACGCACCACAACTGGACGTCAAAGAATGTGTTTTCCCATGCTGATATTTGGATCTGGTTTTATTCGGATAGTATGATGCTTATCAATAATGTACGGTGAAGTGAGGATTATGGATTTATGTAGCTGTGATATATGGAATCTACGCGTTTGATATTCCAGCTTCACAGTCGACAGAACATACGTATCTTTATTATTGCCGTCAGATTGATGCTGTGTATTTCACACTGACATGTGTTACATTAAGTGTGAATTTACTCGCCGTGTCGTGGTTAATCAGTAAATCTGTGTTTTTTTTTTCTTGATCAACATGTCTGCAATCATAATGTTTTAGTAGCCTCCGCGGTGAGTTCAAGCATCGCTATGCATCGTTACTTAATTTTAATGAAAAAAGAAGGTGATTTAATAAAACCTGCCAAGTTAGAATAAAGGCGGAATATGAGAGGTATGTCAGATTTAAGTGTTTTTTTAAATAAATAAAAAAATAAACTGTATGTTACTGAGTAAAACCCAAAGTTAAAAACCCAACTTAACAGAAAAAACCCCGAAAACGTATTGTTAGTGAAAACTCGGATATGGTTTGTCCACACTGCTTCTGTCCTTCCCCTCTGACCTTGCACACAGAGAGCAGAGCGCCCCCTGTCGTGACCCGGAGTGATGGCGGTGAGGCTATCAGTCCTTGTCAGACCACACAGTCGCCACACACCCCGTTTCCACTAAATCCCAGTCAATCACTCGCCTCCTGTATCACACGCTCCCAGATGGCAGTCACCATGTCGCCGCCGCCCCGATCCATCATACGTCTGACTCCCGGAGGCATGAGGTATTAAAGATGTGTCAGGGTGGGCTTTCCACGAGCTCTGCACACCCACAAATCTACCAGAGTGCAGGTTAGAGGTCACGCTGCCCAGTGAGTGAGTGACCTTTGACCGCACCCACTTCACTGTCCATTACTCATAACCGCTGCTCACTAGGCCGTGTAACCTCCCCTCACCTCTGGTGTTTCAGCCGCTCTCAGCAGTTTCACACACACACACACACACACACACACACACACACACACACACACACACACACACACACACGCATCACTGAACTGAACTCCCAGTCTGTCCCTGTGTCCATTTGATGATGGTGTGGTAGCTGCAGTTTGTTTACATGTCGCTATGGACAGAATGGAACGTCAACACTGAAAAAACCAAAACAGGCATTGTTGTGAAACTCTTTCAAAATAAGAGCCTTTGTGTTTTCACAGTGAATGACATTTCTTGCTGCACCTTACATGATAAACAGAATAAAACAACACATATCTTTCTGAACAGTAAATAAAAATCCAATAATGTATCTTTTAATAAACATGCAATGTTAAGGATTGTGTGTTGTTAATATGCCGTAGGTGACATCTTATTTTATTCTATTCTAAATATAAATATAAATATAAATATAAATATAAATATAAATATAAATATAAATATAAATATAAATATAAATATAAATAAAAATATAAATATAAATATAATGCATTTGCTGCATGGGATTTGTGCGTCACATCATTAACCCTGATACGAGGGTCCATGTCACCCGCAGGCCATTTGTTACTTTAATAAACAACCTACCTGACCCTGTTGTCACCGTACCTTCCCTCCTGTCCCAGTTCGATCCCTGGAGTTGTGCCTGCATGCAAACACAGGAAGTAAATCATCTGTGAGTGAATAAGGTTGGCTACTGATGACCTCTCAACTCTCCGCGACCTTTTGTTTGTTTTGTTTTTTGTGGGGGGTGATGTTGTGGGATGAACCTCAGGGGAACCCAGCGCTGAATTACAGTTTCATAATAAGACGAGAGACGGGATCTGGAGGGATGTGGGGGGGAAATTTTTAATATTAATTGGATTGGAGAGTTTTCCAGGCGTCAGCAAAACGCTGACGTCTCATTATTGTCTGGCTCTTTAAGCAACTCCATCCAGACGACAGGAGTTTCTACCCTGATCTCTTATTGTTTACTGGAGAAGATTAAAAAGACGAATCCTCCTAAACATGAATAAGTCATGCCAAAGTTTCCAACAGCTTTTTTTTTTTTTTACTTTTTTTTGGGTCAATTCAGTCTGAGTTGCTGAGGGACTTTAATCTATAATTAGAAGAATCTCTTGAGACAGAACCCACACACCTAGTTTATGTTTGAATAGATTATTGTCGTTTTTCTAAAGCATCTGTAAAAGAACATAAAGCAGAAACTATTCAGATAATGTTAAACCTGTGCATTGTGGACTTCCTGCACAGATCAGGAAGTTAAACACACTTCAGGAAGTGGTGATCCACTTCTTCACCTCACCCAACAAATCTGGTGTCTACACATCCACCACTGTCTGAGTTTGCTGATGTTTGATTTTGGTTGTTTACAGCACTTTTATTGCGCCTCATGTTGCATGTTTTATTTTATTACTATTATTGTTGTTGTCCCCCACAGCTGACTTGCACATAATATTTTCCACCCATATCCATATCATATGTTTACTGATGTTTGCCCGGCGTTGTCGTTCTGGTCTAGTCAATATGCATATTGATTAAAACAGCTATGGGACATCTCACGCTGTATTAACAAACACCTGCCCAAATCAAAGACCTTCATCTGTACTTTGAATCTCTAGTCTCAGTATTTTAGTTTGGAAAAATAATCCATCCATTCATTTCCATTTCCACTTCCCCATGCAGCCCTCTGCATGTTGCATGTATGGAAGCCTGTGAGGTCCAAAGAGACACTTTCTGCATGGAGGCCAGGTGAAAACCAACCAACTGCCAGAGATGGTGGACGATCCAGGAAAGTTTGGACCTGGGCTACGACCAGTTCACCTGCATGAAGTAAACAGAAGGTCAGTCTGCTGGTTTCATTCCTCAGCTGTGTGCGTGGTTGAAGTTGTGTCTTGTGCTGTGTTGCTGCTTGGGGCCTGTTGTGTTACTGCTGCAGTCTTTAAGTGAAGGAGTCTGATGAGTAGTTGGTATGAATCAGGCCTTGGAGGGTATTTCTGTGCGACTGGGAGATAAAAAGATTATGGAAGTCTTTTATTTGATGCACACGTTGTTGTTGTTTTTTTTTAAATCTATGGATGAGATTAGTGTTGTCACAGAATAAACTCAGGTGTACTGTGTGTGTGTGTGTGTGTTGTAGGAGGACATACAAATCAAACATTGTGAGAAACATTAGGTCTAATGTTTTGATGAAGATCATTGTGGAGAAGTTTGAAGCTCAAACCACTGAACTGTGCTGAGATGCTAACTGTGCTAAGATGCTAACTGTGCTGAGATGCTAACTGTGCTAAGATGCTAACTTTGCTGAGATGCTAACTGTGCTAAGATGCTAACTGTGTTGAGATGCTAGCTGTGCTAAGATGCTAACTTGGTTTTGCAACTGAGCCGTCATCAAAATGATTTTTGGCTGTTTGACACGTTACGTTTTGTGATACATTAGATTTGTTTGTGTTGTGTATATATATATATTTCGATGATGTGTTTTTCCCTGTGCTTTAAATGGGACACACTCACCCACTGTGCTGCTGCCACTTTTTACTATATAAATAATATTATTATTTATTATATTGTATTATACGATCTTGCACAGAGCTGTGTTTCGTGTACAGCATCATCCCAGATTCATCCCAACAGTTTCACTGTGTGTTACTAATAATTTTAGAACCACAGGACCACATGGACCTGGCCTAAAATCCTCCCCCGTCTGAACAAAGTTCTTAGAGACAAAGTACGAGTCAGTCGGAGTAGAATGAGTTTGTGAAGTTCTGTCGGAGGATCCGGCAGGTTGTGGGAGTGTGTGTGAAAATTAGCAGCCAAAGTGTGAAGCGTTTCTTTTCTGTGCGCTGGTGTGATTTGGTAAACAGCAGATGTAAAGTGGCGTCTTGCTGTGCTCAGGTACGGAAGATGATTCCGTTTGTTTTTTTACGAGCACGTCAGGAAAAACAACGATGTTGGAGGACGACATCATCTTCTCGCCGTCTGACCGCTGTCCGGGTTGGAGACCAACTCTCCACCCAACTAACTTCCCTCCGTCTGGAGCTGCTTTTCCCAGAATTCCTTATTGGCTGATAACATTCCCATGCACCTGAGCAACACTTGCCTGACCCCTACCTCTTCCAGTGAGCTGCCTCCACACACACACACACACACACACGGCGTCTGACTTCCTTCGCCTGTCAGTGGACGGACGGACACACAGGTGATGGAGGTGACAGCTCGCACACTTGTTTATTCTTCATCCCTCCATCACGGTGACAGGGGCAGAGGGCGGCTGCTCGGGAATCTGCACTTTTGGTAAATAAGCCGACAGCTTGTCGGCCTGTCGCTCTGCCTGTCTCTCACCCACATATCTACTTATCTACCTGTCAGGGCATCTCATTCTTCTCCTGACTTCATCGCTCCATCTCTCAGACCCCAGCTCGCTGCCACTTTTATCTTTCCCCCGTCTCTCTTTCGGTCACAGGCTGCGTTTACACTCGGTGCTGAAGTTTCCCCCCCTCAATATCAAAGTCAGGTTGTTTGTTGGTTCCTCAAATGGCTCATACCAACGTTTTCTGGTTTGAATCTGATTTGGTTAGGTTCGATTTCGTGTTTGTCCACCGGGGACAGAGTGAGTACAGTCGGAATATACGCTCGGTAAACCAGTTTTCCTTGGCCTCCGGGACAACATGTCTTAAAACCTGAGAACTTATTGATCTACGTTATCTACATTGTGTATAGTCATTCACTTCAAACCTATATATTTTCTTTTATTTTTATTTAAAAAAAAACAGTTATTGCTGTAACAGTCCTTTAAAACTTGTTTATCACAACATCCTTTCTCTTTGTCTGCCAACCCCCCCCACACCCCCCCGTCTCCCCCACTTCCTTCACCTGTCTTCACCTCCACACTACTTATTTACTAATGACGTGCAGCAAACGCTTGCTCCTGTGTTTTCATGCTGCACTCTTCACCTCGCTCCTCGCCCCCCCTCATCCCCCCACCCCCCCTCCGGACCCCTGACTCCAACCTCTCCCGACCCCCTCAAGGTGAAGCCCGGTGGCTTTAATTGGCTGGTATCAATTAAATTCCAAAAGCCTCCACCCCCCCTCCGGACCCCTGACTCCAACCTCTCCCGACCCCCTCAAGGTGAAGCCCGGTGGCTTTAATTGGCTGGTATCAGTAAATAAGCCGACAGCTTGTCGGCCTGTCGCTCTGCCTGTCTCTCACCCACATATCTACTTATCTACCTGTCAGGGCATCTCATTCTTCTCCTGACTTCATCGCTCCATCTCTCAGACCCCGGCTCGCTGCCACTTTTATCTTTCCCTCGTCTCTCTTTCGGTCACATGCTGCGTTTCCACTCGGTGCTGAAGTTCCCCCCCCCCTCAATATCAAAGTCAGGTTGTTTGTTGGTTCCTCAAATGGCTCATACCAACGTTTTCTGGTTTGAATCTGATTTGGTTAGGTTCGATTTCGTGTTTGTCCACCGGGGACAGAGTGAGTACAGTCGGAATATACGCTCGGTAAACGAGTTTTCCTTGGCCTCCGGGACAACATGTCTTAAAGCCTGAGAACTTATTGATCTACGTTATCTACATTGTGTATAGTCATTCATTTCAAACCTATATATTTCTTTTTATTTTTATTTAAAAAAAACAGTTATTGCTGTAACAGTCCTTTAAAACTTGTTTATCACAACATCCTTTCTCTTTGTCTGCCAACCCCCCCCACACCCCCCCGTCTCCCCCACTTCCTTCACCTGTCTTCACCTCCACACTACTTATTTACTAATGACGTGCAGCAAACGCTTGCTCCTGTGTTTTCATGCTGCACTCTTCACCTCGCTCCTCGCCCCCCCTCATCCCCCCACCCCCCCTCTGGACCCCTGGCTCCAACCTCTCCCGACCCCCTCAAGGTGAAGCCCGGTGGCTTTAATTGGCTGGTATCAATTAAATTCCAAAAGCACAAGAGCTCATGGGGGGGGGACGAGTGGGACTTCTCTCCAGCTAGTTATCACCTCCTCCTCCTCCTCGTCCTCCTCCTCCTCCTCGTCCTCCTCCTCCTCCTTTGCTTCCCTGGACTCCTGGACCTCGGTTCATTCTTAAACATGGACGCGTCGCCTCTCGCTTTCCCTCAGTCCGACCAAATCTTCCCGTCTCTTACACTTTCCCCGCGTCGTCGTCTTTTTTTTCCCTCCCCTCCCCCTCTCCGATCCCCCTCTTCCTCTTTCGCTCTCCCTGCCACTTTTAAATAGATCCCCGCGGCAGAGACTGAGCCAGACACGGCCTCCATCATGGGACCAAGAGGAGGCTAATGCCTTTTTAATGAGGCCTCGGCCACAATGTGACACAGTAAAGTGGCAGGAATCGGTGGCTGGTGAGCCCCTGGTCCGGGGTATTTATCACCTAAAGCCCTCTGATCCACTGCGCCTGTGGGAGGGAGGGAGATTAGATAGAGAGCGGGAGGCAGGCGGAGGCTGAGGAAGAAAGAGAAAGTTACCAAAGAGCTAAAAAATAAAAGCAAGATGGAGAGAGAAGGAGGATAGAAACGTATAGTTTGTTTGAAGGATAGAGAAGAGGAAGAGGAAGAGGCGATGGAGAAAAATGATGGTTTTGGTTTTCTCCTGATCATCTGAAATGGCTCAACCCCCCCCCCCTCCACCCCCCGGAAGCTGCATAATGAGGACTCATCATAATAACCCTCACGCTTTGACAGTCATTAATATTCCTCCATAGACGTTGCCACACAGCCGGAGAGAAAGGCAACGGGAGCGGTTTGCCTCCGGTCAGGGAACCCGCGTTATTATAATATTATAATCCCACTTCATCCAATATTAACGCCCACTGGGCCCAGGCTCCTCAGATGAGCTCCAGTGAAACGGCCTTAAGTGGCTGAAGAGCACAATAATAACACAAGACAAAAAAAACCAAACAGAGAACAGAGTTCATTAAGAACAGGGACGATTGAAGGTAATGGGCAGCGTCGAGGTGCAATATCAAAGTATCTCTGATTCATGAACTGGTGGAATCTCTGTCAGCGCCATCATGAGGGCTTCGGCGGCGAGATGTCATGGCGGCGAGATGTCATGGCGGCAAGATGTCATGGCGGCGAGATGTCATAGAAGCGAGTTGAGTACGAACAAAACGTGCGTTGCGAGCGACCTTGACCTTTGACCACCAAATTTGAATTGGCTCGTCCTTGAGTCCAGAGGGAAGCCTCCATCACCCCCCCTCCCACCCCCCCGCTAGGTTTCCCCGCGATTTCTCCATTTACACCTGTCGCCTCACACAGACTGCTCAGCAGTTATTATACAGGTGTTGGGTGATGAGTGCAGATGGTGCGGACGTGTCGGGCGGCGGCTGTTGTGTCTCCAGTGTCCCCTGCATCCGCTACACAAATACATACACACGTCTGCAGACAGACATGTTACCACAGACAGACTCCAGCTACTGCGGGAGACGCAAGTGGAGCAGAATGAGAAAGAGAGAGGTTCGAGAAAATAGCTTGTGACAGGGATGTTGCTGATCTGTCTGAGGTGACTCAGCAGATGCCGTCGTCAGGGTGACGGGAGGTGAAGCTGTGGGCGGCGGCAGGCTGCTGTGATGACACTGCTCAGATCTTATAGGCGAAGAAGCTCAAACAGGAATATCAAAAAAATATAAATATATAAATATAACAAAATATATATATATATATATATATACAGTATATATATATATATCTCGAGCTTATCACAGCGATGTCACCTCGCTCTCCAGCCTGCACCCTATGACACACAGTTTGATTTACACGCACACGGGACGCGGTCGGTCGGACAAGGTCGTTGCATCCACCTCCCCCCCCCCCCCCCCCCCCCCCCGGGCGGGGGGGGCCGTTGCATCCACCTCCCACCCCCCCTCCCCTCTCATTGGGACGTTAGTCTCAGACCCTCAGACTTCTTTTTCTCCAGGCCGCACGCCGCCGCCTCCAGGGAATCAGCGTTAACGCTGTGAAAACACAGACAGATCACGGACTTTCCCCCGTCAGACGCCGGATAAGCTGTGAGACAGTAATAGTACGAGGAGTGTTAGCGTCGGAATATATGCCCTTCAGTTTCCTGTTGAAAGCCGGCGTTCCAGACAGTCGTAAATGTTGTATGAGTCTGCAGAGGGCCTGGGGAGAGGAGGGAGAGGAGGGAGAGGAATCTGTTTGTGATGTAAGAGTGTGTGTGTGTGTGTGTGTGTGTGTGTGTGTGTGTGTGTGTGTGTGTGTGTGTGTGTGAGAGACCTGCTACCTCTCGTTAGTGGAGTGGAAGGCATCAGTGCACCACACCTCTCAGGTCAGGTGGTTCTGGGTGCTGGTTCGTTTACTTCCTGGACACGTGAGACACCAGGAGATTCCCAGATTCCTCAGTTTAAACAAAGGCCTGATGGAAAAATCCCTCGCCCCCCTCTTTGTTTCTCCCGTCTCCCGTTCTTCCAGATGCAATCCTCAACACGTTATTGCTTTCATCTCGAGCTGCGGCTGCTGTATTGATTTTTTTTTTCTTCGCCGTTGATTAAGGTGCAGAATAGTTTCTCAAATAATCATCTGGTTTATAAAATGTCAGAACCTCTCCGCTTTCTGCCTCTGACAGCCAAAACAAAGTTTTCGTACTTTCACGTGGAACAATTTATCAAAAGAGTTGGCGATTAGTTTTTTTTGCGGCCGAAACGACAAATTGATCAGCGTGTCATTGTTTTGTCCCCTCTACACCCCCCCCCCCTTCTCCAAGCCTCACATCCCATTTTACTTTATGCTCAACCAAACAAACAAAAAAAAATATTTGAATTGATCAAATATCTACTTGAACGTATTCTGACTCCATCGCTTGCTTCATCGTTCATTATTCTGAATTAATTGTTGGACAAGTAGGAAAAAAACCCCAAACTATCAGGAGGCGGAAAAGCCTTGGCAGCAAACACTGTTTCTCCGTGGGCGGATGTGGGGCAGTGATGAATTCGAAGCTTCCCTGTCATTAATCAGACCACAGCTTGTCTCTCTCTGGGACGGCCCTCGTCAGACACCCTGCCCCCCCACTGGAAGGGGTCTCGCAGGGGCCTCAGCCCCTTCCTCCTATCTCCCACTGCTTCACGCTCCTCCTCCCCCTGACAGCTATTGCCCCCATCCCGCCGCCCCTGCAGTGATCAGGGTCTCCCTCAGTGTAGATGCTAAAAAAAGGGCCTGGTGGTGGAGTTGTGGAGGTCAGGGAGCGGGAAAACAAAGAAGAGAGGAGGGGGTGTGGGGGCAAAAATATGTGTATGTGTTGCTGTAAGTAGGCGAACATATGAAAATAACCGGTAAAGTGGAGCATGGGGGATGTCACACACACACACACACACACACCCACACACACACACACACGCACACACACACACACACACACACTGACGGAACAGGCCTGTCTTTAACAAGGCACCTGTCCTTGGGAGGTTTCTCTCATCATCAATCAGCTGCATCCAGGGAGTCGCAGCGGGGCGAGGGAGGGTGAGAGAGAGTGAGCGGGGTGAGAGAGGGTGAGGGAGGATGGAGGGAAAGAGGAGAAAAGAGACGGAGGTGGAAATTGATTTAATGAATAGATGGATGAAGCAGTGAATGAGGCGAAGGAAAACTCTGTTCCTTATTTCTTATTGCCGGGGCCAAGGTGCACCAACATCTGGCCCATATATATCATATGTATGTGTGTGTGTGTGTGTGTGTGTGTGTGTGTGTGTGTGTGTGTGTTTCTTTGATTCATTGCTCAGATATAAGTTTTGATCTCTAATCCTTCTGTTGTTGCTGTTTGTTTAACATTGTCGACCAGTTCAACACATTCTCCCCTGTGTTTCAGTGTTTACAGCAAACATCTGAAACAGGTCGTCCAGGATGGAACGTGTGTGTGTGTGTGTGTGTGTGGGTGTGTGTCTGTCTGTCTGCGTGTGTGTGTGTGTGTTGGACTTTAGTCGCCTATTGTCGGATAAAACTTTTCTAATGATTGACTTTACCTTGTCTCTCTGTGAAAAAGTGTCCATCTTACATTTGTTACCTTAATTACTGAGTGTCTCTTGGATCATTAGCTGCTTAAACGTCGGGAAGTGTTTTCTCCAAAGACGTATGACTCGTCCACAATCTGCTTTTCCTTTTTTTTATCTTAGGTCTTTGTAAAGTCAATAATTTTTCAAATGACGAACATTATGGCTTTTCTAAAAATCTACATTGATGTTCGTCTTTACACACACACACACACAAAAACACACACACACACACACACACACACACACACACAATGCAAAAAGCTTTTTTGATTCTTCTCTGTGTTAAGGTAAAATAATGGTTCGTTTTTTCCCATATGATTTGATTTTAAAGAAAAAACAAAACAAAACAAAACTCATCTTGCTCGTTCACAGTGGAGCCGCCACTCTTTCAACCTGACGTCCGTCAGACGTCTGTAATCAATCACCTGCAGCTGAGAGGATTCTGCTGCTACACACTCGCGTTACACACAGACGCACACAGGCGCACACAGACGTTTTGCTGGTCATGTGTGTAACTGTGTTCGCTCTGTGTCCATTAATCTTAAAGCTCCTCTTTTCTGACAACCTGGAAATTACCAATGAAGACCGCAAACAGACTGTGTGTGTGTGTGTGTGCGTGTGTGTGTGAGTGTGCGTGGTCAGTGGGTGTAACTGTTGGAATGTGTGTTTTGCACATTGCACAACAGATGCACAACAACTGGTGCAGCTGCATTTGACGATAATGGTGCCCCCCCCCCCATTGTGCACATACGTGTGTACGTGCATGTGTTTTCTTACGTTGTGTTTTCATACGTTTTGTGTGCATTGCAGCGTTGTGCATCTGTTGTGTGCTCGACCATCGAGGGGGTTTTTAATCAGCAGCTGGGCCCCTGACTGTCACCACACAACATGTTCAGGTCACCAGCTAATAACATCAACACAACTAATTGGTTGTGCTCTCTGATGTATGCCTCTGTGTGTGTGTGTGTGTGTGTGTGAACCAGACCTCTGCTCACGAGTGTATGCTAATCAGCAGCCATAACGTCCTGTCGAGGGAAAATACACAAATCAGATTGTGTTTGTCTTTGTAGTGAGACACAGTGTTCTGGGACACTGGGTGGTACAGAGATGAGCTGATGCACGTAAACACACACACACACACACGCACACACACACACACACACACATGCACGCACACTCGCGCCCACGTCCTTTCACTTTTTTTCTCTCTGTCCATTCTTCTCCTTCCTCATCCTGCTCAGTCTTGTTTGTTTGTTGTTTGTACCGTCCCTGTGTGTGTGTGTGTGTGTGTGTGTGTGTGTGTGTGTGTGTGTGTGTGTGTGTGTCTGTCTGTGTGTGTCAACAAGCAGACCCACACAGCACAGAAGAGGTGATTGATCCTTTTGTTTTTGTTAAATCTAAAATCACATGAGCTTTGTCTGCGTCTTCTAATGACTCGTTGTGAGTCTGACACGTCTTAAGAGCCCAGACCGACAACACACACATACACACACACACACTCACACACACTCAGAGAAAACACAAACACTGTACACACACTTGCCACAGGCGGAGAAACTGATGAAATTTCATGCCAGCTCTCAGAAGTGGTTTTTGTTTTTGTCCATCTTCAGTCCGGCCAAAGCAAACAGATCGTGTCTCAACTCCAGCTCTGCCCCCTGCTGGTTCATTTTCACCTCGGCTCCGTCTAATTGTTGAGGTAATTAAATTGGCGGAGGCTGTATTTCAGTCTGGAATCGGTACGCGGCGTTTGAAGGCGGCGTCCTCTGAGGCCAGTTAAACTCTCTCTCCCTCTCTCTCTCTCGCTCTCTCTCTCTCTCGCTCTCTCTCTCTCCTCTTGCTGCGGGGCGAACGGCACTAAAGAGAAACCTCATTTCACAGACACTGATCTGGTCGGTTTCCTCGGAGAAACACGAGGTCAAAGGTCAGAAAGTTTTGAGGCCGGGGACCAGAGCAAAAGAGATTCTAATCAAATCTAACAGCGACCCGTCTCCGAGAGCAGAGACACTGTGTTTTGTCTGATATTATTATTTTTTTTCTTCTTGCCTCCCTGGGGTGTGTGTGTGTGTCTGTGTGTGTGTGTGTGTGTGTGTGTGTGTGTGTGTGTAGTTGGTTCCTGTCACCATAATTGCAGTAGTATGTTATTGACAAGGCAGCAGCAGGGGTCCACAAGCAGATGTGAGGTTGGCTCCTCCCGTCGCACACTTCAACACCTGTGTATCGATTGTGTATCACACTGGGCTACTGTAGTGTGCGTACGACGAAACAACAAAACGTTTGTTGCTGCAGTGACGCTTTGATTGTTATTGTCGTTAACAGATTTATGGAGGTACTCGCTCTAAAGCCAGTTATGTGCAATTACTATTCTCCCAGTGTCTTTACAGGACGCCGCGTAAACAAGTTTTATTTTTGAATATTTCTTTTTTTTTATAATGTACTAAATCGTTGCGTTGCATTTTGAACAACCTATAGCCATATGAAGAGTATATTATAACCTGTGTGATTGAACCACGCGTTAAGTGTTTGTTGTGGTGATGTGATGTGAAGTGCAGCACGACAACACTGGGAATAAAGTTCTACTGATGTTATACAAAAACAAAGGGGGTGGGGGTGGGGGGCAAGGTCACACATGAGGTAGTTTCTTGTTTTTGACATTCAGATGAGTAATGGCACCTGTATGCTTCTTATTCGCGTACCTGCAGAGTGTGTGTGTGTGTGTGTGTGTGTGTGTACCGTATATATACCGTATATGTTTCAGTGTATTTCCTCTCTCTCTCTCTTTCTCTCTCTCTCTCTCACAAATGAGAGAGTTTCTCTCCTGATGCCCACTGATTGATGACGTGAAGGTGATTTATTGGACACGTCCACGGGACAGGCGGCGCGGGTGCGGGGGGAGGCAGCTCTTTTGTCCATGTCGTTTGAGCTCCTCGCTGTTGTTTTTCATTTTCCTCTCTCTCTCTCTCTCTCTCTCTCTCACTCTCTCTCTCTCTCTCTCTCTCTCTCTCTTGCTGTGTTTGACGCTCGCCCTGCAGTGCCCTTTCAGAACAGGCCCGAGTCGACGCTGCAGCTCAGCTGTTTTGGCCTCACACGCCCCCGACGACATCGTCTCTATAGGACGAGGTGTGAAAGAGCTGGCGTCAGGCTGCGTCCTTTTCTCCCCTGTTGTTGTTGTTGTTGTTTCCTCGCTCTGGTGTCAGTGTGTATCTTTCCAACAAGAGGCCTATTCGCTCGCTAATCACAGGCTTCACGAGGAGAGACCCTGTAACGAGCCATTTCCCCTGAATAGGGTGTGATGGAGGGGTGGGGGGGGTGAAGAAGGAGAAAAGCGACGGGTTGCCAGCACTGCTCTCATGCGTCTTCTGTCACGCTGACAGCTGGCGGAGGTGCTGAGGGCCTGGGTGCGAATCGACTGTGACCACTCATGAGTGGCACGGTGACGGGGAGGCAGGTGATCGTTTCCACCCAAAGTTCAAAACTCCAAAAAGTAGAAACAAACAAAACAAAACACACACTTTTCAGTCCATACAGAAAATGAGAACAATAAATGCGACATATATTTCAGGACAGTGTCTGGCGTCATGTGTTTGTATGTGATGAGTGTTGTATCTGTGTGTGTGTACAGAAAACGCTTACAGACGAGCGTTTCTCGTATCATTGCATCTCAGCCGACGTTCAGCGATCCACTTCATGACGGATGGAATTCCGAGCTGCAGCGATTTAATATTGCCTAGTTTCTGCGCGGGAACGCCACATAATGTGGAATGATGCGATGCGATTCAGCGGAGCGTAAACCGCTCCATTTTAATTCTGCCATGTTTTTATATCGGTCGCACGAAGGGGGGAAAAAAAATCTGGTAAACATAAATCAGAGTGTATTGAAGTGAGAGAGAAATTGAAACACGCTACATTTCCATAATACTTGTTATGACATTTATAATAACGTCCTGGACGTCCGTTCCAGCGGATAGAAGAAAGGATTATATATTTTAATGAAGATGATCAAAATTAAAAATAACTTCATGAATTGAATTATGACTGATCTTGTCATAAAGCCTCAGCATCATCATCATTATTAGAGGCCTGTTCTGTCTCTCGTGTGGAAAAAAGGAAGTAGAACAGAGTGTCGACTTTCATCTCGGGAATCGCAGAGCGGCGGTCTTCATTTGTCTGGAAGTGCTGCTGTAGTTCGGCCCGGATCGGGGTTGGATTCCCGCTTCTCGGCCGATTCAGACAGGGCGATCATCACTTCAGCTTCCTGCCACGGATCTGAAAGAGGCAGGTGGACTCACGCTGAGCTCTGGTTCTTATCCCCGAGGATTTCAGACGCACTGCAGCATCAGTGGCAGCTGCACACAAACGTCCTCCTCAGTTTCTGCTGCACCTTGACATGACAGAGTTAACACGTGCAGAGCATCTGTTAAATAACATTGGCAGTTTGTTACAGCATGTCTTCTAGTCTATCGAGTTACTGCCATTTTAAAGGCAGGAGAAGGCTCCTTTGATTAGTCAATTATCCAATTAACTAATTAGTCAATTAACAAAGATCATTTTGATAATTAATGATTGAAACTAAATTTCAATCTGAAGCGTGTTGGGTTTCGCAAACGTTAGGCTCATCAAACATTTGAAAAACAAAAGTATAGCTGGTTATTAGTAGGATTCAAAATGAGTAATTTGCAGACATGGTTGATATTTTAATTTGCACGATTCCTCGTTGACCTTTTTGACCCCTTGTACTTTGGTCAGTCACCTATAGAGGGCGCCCCCGGACTGCACACAGTTGTGACCCGTGACCCTGTGTAATGCGTCCACCAGTGATGCTGCCGAGTCGCTCTCTCTCTCTCTCTCTCTCTCAGTGACACACTGACACATGCTCGCTCGGCCTCCACCCTGTGTGCTGCTCTCAGGACAGAAGCGACGTGATGAAGTGATGAGTCGGGTGGTGAGAGCGATGAGCGGCGCTGAGATGAGATCACTGGCAGATGATCTGAAGATCATTCCGCCTCCTGAAATAGCTCTGCAGTTACGGAGGTTGTCCGAAAGCATTAAAAAGTAATGACCGACCAGTAGCTGTGCATTTGTGTGCGTGTGTGTTCTGTTTCTGTGTGTGTGTGTGTGTGTATGTGTGTGTATGTTTGATTGCACTTATGAGAATGTCTTCGATCGAATTGGATTATATGCTCTCTGTAGTGTTCATTAGCTTGTGTGACATTCAGGTAAACGAACCTATCTCTATATCTGATCTGGTTCTGTGTGTGTGTGTGTGTGTGTGTGTGTGTGTGTGTGTGTGTGTAAATGTCAGGATCTGATGTTCAGTCGAAGCACATTAAAGCATATTGATTTAAAAGTATCTGACATAAGAAATACTTGTATTATTTTTAGTAATTAAAGTAATACATTTTAAATTTAGACATCCATTCATCCATCCATCCATCCATCCATTCATTAATTCATCCATTTGTCCGTCCGTCCGTCCGTCCGTCCGTCCATCCATCCATCCATCCGTCCATCCAGCCATCCATCCATCCATCCATCCATCCATTAATTCGTCCATTCTTCCATCCATCCATCCGTCCATCCATCCATCCATCGATCCATCCATTCATTGATTCATCCATTCGTCTGTCCGTCCGTCCGTCCGTCCATCCATCCATCCATCCATCCATCCATCCATCCATCCGTCCATCCATCCGTCCATCCATCCATCCATCCATCCATCCATCCATCCATCCAGTTAGGATATTTTATTTGCCGGGGATGAGTAGACACATGCATCCATATGTATTTTGGAGATTATGTTAGTTTTAAAAAAAAACTGTATTTATCAACGAGATGAAAAATAATTGTCTCCCGTCCCTGCACCCCCCGGCTGACTGATGACTGGAGTTCACACTGTTCCCATTTACATTCAGCCGCTGCCAGAGCTCCGGCAGTTTGTGGGTCTTTGGTGTTTGTGGGCCATTTTGCATTTATCCCTCGTAAACACTGGGTTTAATTTGACTGGGGACCCAGCATGGCGCAAATTAAATCAACTCCCGGTGTACAATCATTTGTTTCAGAAGGACAGAGAGAGCGAGAGAGAGAGAGAGAGAGAGAGAGACGGAGAGAGAGAGAGAGAATAACGCGAATAGACTGTAAATCTGCCACCCAGTCTGCAGACCACAAAATCAGAATGATGTCATCTCCTGACTGTCATGTTCCCGCGTCCTTCACTGCTGACTCTGAGCGGGACGTGTTCTCCACACCTTTCCAGTCCCGATGGCTCGATAGGCCGCAGCACCTGGACGCCACTAATAGATACACGAGTGCAATTTGTCCTCCGAGTTAATCAGCCCTGAGTGGGTGAGAGTGTTTGTGTGGGGGGAGGGGGGAATATATGGATTCACTAAGTGGAGAAGATCTCAGGTATTTAACAGAGGGAAAGGAAGGAAAAACAGAGGAGAGGATAAATCAAGTCATCATGCGCCGCCGCTAATGAGCCATCTTTCTTTTGAGTAAAAGACCTCACCGCGCCGACATAAATATCATCTTACCCGCACACAAGTGTCACTTCCACTTTATCTCCTGCCAGCGAGGAGACGCGCGGGCAGGACGAGGAGCTGAGGAAACGCGGCGCTCACGCTATCTGCGAAAAGCGAGAAGGACGAAGGGAAATTGGATACATGTATCTACACGCGGGTAATAACAATTCTGGGGATAAGACAGGATGATAGCAACCAGAAAGTGTCCCGATGCCGCAGATGTGGGGCGTCAGAGATGAAATGTGCAACAGGCACAACTATTTATCACTGTATCCCATATTTGGTATATATGGGGACAAATAGATTCTGCGTCTGCGGCGCCGCAACAGGCCCGATGAGTAGTTTATCCATCTGTCCCTGTATCTATACCTTTATTTATTTATTTACTTTAAAAGTTCCACTTGTTTTCAATGAAAATAACCTTTGTTTGTTTTGAGACATGAGCGTGGAGATGTTTTATATAAGGTATGATGTCAGGAAAACATGTTGGGTGTGTGTGTGTGTGTGTGTGCGTGCATGACCAGACTGACATGTTCCTCATCCTCAGCATCTGTCCTGCACCTTCAATAGTCTCTCGCCACGCAGCCTCAAGGGGGCGAATGCAATGTTCGCCATGATAGCATCAAAACACGCAATGATTATTCCCTGTCATGGTTCCTGTTGTCTGCGTGATGTTCTCCTAATGCCCTCACAGCTGTGTATGTGTATGTGGTCCCATTCCCAGGCAGGCAGAGCTGCAGAGCTCCACATTGCATGATCACACAGTGAGGATTACGTGTAATGCAGTTACTGTAACCTGATTACAAATATTGTGCCTCTATATAAATACCTCAGCATGTGGCCTGGGATTCCGTCAAAGCCTGGCGGACTCACGTTGGTGAATCCAAACGGGGACGTGCATCAGAGGCTGCGGAGGCAAAGGATGATTTATAGCTTTGGTTTATGAGTCAGCGTGCTCATAATAATGTCGTGTTTTTTTTTAAACACGTATGGTGAAAAAAAAGAGGCTTTAGACATTAATGCTGCATTAAGCAGCATTACACAAATTTAAATATCCAAATCGCACTGAATTAGGTTACATGAAATGAATGCGATTAGTGTTGCTGGTGTTTTAATATGGAGAGATGGAGAAAATATGCTGATTCTTATCTTGAATAATAAATCAGATGAGAAAAAAAAGGTCCATTGTGACATAAATAAATCCTGAGGAGGCAAAACTTATCTACGACAAAGAAAAGTGACAGATCAAATGTCAAAGCGATTTTAAATTCAATCAGTCACAACAGCTGCTGATTGATTATCTATCAGTCCAACCAAACGACTGACGCACAAATCGTTATAGCGCGACGAACACGACACCAATAAATAAGTCGTTTGTTGTGTGTTATGATACGTGTTGATTTGTTGACGCTCCTGATTTAGTTATCGATTAATGGCCGGTGAATCTCTTGTTGTGACCAAAGCTCGAGAGCTGAATGGGAAAACCAGAAAAAAAAACCCCATCTACAGTGTGTTTTTGTGCGATTGCAAGTGGCTCAGCCGCGTGTGTGTCTGTGTGTGTGTGTGTGTCCAGAAGCCATCTCACAGTTGGCTCTATTCAAACCAGTATTCAGCAGCAGGATCATTTCATCGGCCGCTCTGTGGTCCAGGAGTCAACACGGATTCATACCATCTCTCCTGCCTCTTTCATCCTGTCACTCTCTCACAGTGCATCTTCTTCTGCACACACGCACACACACACACACACACACACACACACACACACACACGCCCACATCAGACCCTTTATGTGTAAGTGCTGTCACGCAAGCATGTGTTTTTCATTACAGGTGAGCGGCAGACGGCTAATACGACTCGCTCATGCCATTACAGTGATGCACTGGCCATTAGCTGAGTCAGCTATATGTGTTACCCTGTGGCGCTTAACGTCACATTTTTTGCCACCTGTCTTCCACAGACATTCAGATAAATGAACGAGTTCATTCTGTTATTCAATCAATCAATCAATCAATAATTGACACTCATGAACAGATTGAGCTGTCCAAGCACAATGCGAAAAAACCCAAAACAAAACAAAACCTGTGTTTCTTACATCTTCAACAGAAGTACAATGTGATCATTTGTAACGACAGCGTTTCCTCATTCATTTACTGCTGTTTGGCTTCTGGAAAATCTCTGTCACTGTCAGCGTGGCCTTTCAACAAAGCATTTTATCACCAGGGTCCTGCTCTCGCCACTTCCAACCCCCCCTGCCCCCCCCCCTCCCAAAACACTTTGGTCCAAATCAATGCAGGCAATCTGGCCATCTGATATTTTCGTATTGACCTTTTAACAAGAGATTCATCACAGATCACTTTTCTCCGCGTCGCCCAAAGGACGGACGCTCTGCAGTGCGGGGGAGTCCTGTCCTGTCGTTTTCTCCATGCTGTGCATTGCTTGATGGTTGTTGCTGGAATGAGGTGCATTCTGGGATACCAGCGAGGTGCATTCTGGGATTCCACTGATCAGGGGATCAGTGTTATTTTTATTATATCGGTTTCTGTGCTGCTGAGTCAGTGGAAGTGGTTTCCCACAAATATGAGCTCAGTGCGTCACATATATATTAAAAAATTATACACACACACACACACACACACACACACACACACACACACACACACACACACACACACACACACACACACACACATATATGTATGTATATATATAATTTGCATTTATACCTGGCTGCTCCCAGATGCCATCACAGTCTGAGCTGAGCAGCTTCTCCCAGGATGTCTGGCAGATCCCATCACAGCCTTATCACAATGCAATTTGTACTGCAATGTATTTTTATTCAGATAAAATATCAAAGTACAAATCACAGTTCAAGAAAACTGCCGGAAGGCTTGACGTGTGTTAGGGAGCAGCAAATAAACACAATGCCAGTTTTTTTTTTATTTATTTTTTTTGCTGTTACCAGGTCGCCTATTTTATCTTTTCCCCTGAAAAAATATAATGCGTTTTTATTATCACTGCATTAAAAAAAAAAAAAAAAATTAATCCTACACACATCGTTATCATGTGATCTGATCTGAATAGAACTGGGCCCTAAAAAACAACAATGTTCATATTCTCTTTAACACCGCCAGACAGCTCAAACCCAACCACGGCCGCGTATGTAGCTTCTACTTCCTCCTTTCTGTGCTTTGCCTCAGTCTTTTTTTTTTTTTTTCCTTCACATGGGTTTTCTGCAAACCTGTCATAACAGAAATAAAGACACACTGGGCCTCATGATAGATTTAACTGCTGCAGACTCTTCACCATGTGAAATATCGCTGCCCCACACTGACTAAATATATTATAACAGTGTCAGCGGTGCATGTACTCCTGTGTTTCGTTTTTTTTTTTTTTTCCCTGACAGTACAGATGTTGTCTGTCACACAGACTCTGGGTCAGCGCACCGTGTGTAAACGCTGCACGTAGCGTATACAGGAGATATACTGTGTGCTGTTATCAGTCTGGCCACATGTAGATACAGGGTTTATAGCAGGGTGCATGGTCATGTTTATCGTCTTGTAGGTACACGATGTAATCAGGTCAGGATGTGGGAGGGGACGGGGAAGAAATGAGAGGATGATGAAGAGGTGGATGCTGGAACATCTGCCAGAGCATCTTCAGGGCACCTTCTGGGGAGGTGTGGGAGGAATGCACATGAGACTCAGAAAAACGATATTCCGTCTTTCCGTGTTCTGATGAAACTTCCCTTACCTGTCCGTGTATATATATATGGCTACTCCGGGCTCATGACCTCTCCGCGCAGAGGTCAGCGCTATCATCATGTGTGGAGGAGCGGAGGGTTTACAGATATGAAGGAGGGAGCCCTCTCCATAATGGATGAAAACAGACCCCCTTCTCTCTCTCTCTCTCTGAGCCTGTCATTTATCTCTCCCTCCATCACCCCCCCCATCTCTCCATCTCCCAGACAGTCGTTCATCTTCCACCGTGTGCCGCCGCTCCCATTTGTTCTCCCTTGACATGGCCTTTTACCTCAGATCCAATTCCCACCATTTTAATCGAGACAAAATCACATTACCTCGGGCTCCTGTTCTTGCCGCCCTGCCTGTGTGACTGTGTGCGCGCGTCCGTTTGTCCGCATGTGTGACCCCGCCGCCTTTGTGTTGACATCGTAGGGCGTGTCTGCCTGCGTGTGGGGGCCCGCCACTGCACTCTGAACATGTCCCATGTCTTCAGGGGGGCACGTTTGGGTGCACGTGACCATTTTTCTGTATCATCTCTGTGAATAGCATCTAGCTTCAATACCCGTGTGTGCATATGAGGGTTTTGTTTGTGTTTGTGTCTGTATTTGTGTTCTTCTCTCGATCCAGCGTCCCCTACTATGCCCTGGCACACACAGCAGCAGAGGACGGAGGATGAAGGCAGGTTGGACAGAGAAAAAAGGGGGACAGAGTTTGACGGAGAGATGAGAGGGTGGGGGTGAGGGGGAAGACATCAACAGTCAAGTTTCCATCCAA
The DNA here is from genome assembly GCA_016785345.1 of Trinectes maculatus. Taxonomy (NCBI): domain Eukaryota; kingdom Metazoa; phylum Chordata; class Actinopteri; order Pleuronectiformes; family Achiridae; genus Trinectes; species Trinectes maculatus. The sequence goes on along the minus strand of JAFBJQ010000332.1, from coordinate 257,568 downwards.
ATGCTGTACACACTTTTGCCTAATTGCCGGAGAGATTGGCAAAAGGAAATGCAAATGAATGCGTGCTCCCCAGAGGAGTGGAGTAGGGGTGTGGGGGGTGTGGGGGGGTGCAACACGATGGAATGATGAAAAAGGCAGCAGTCAAACCACAATGAAGGAAAAAAGAAATGATGGAAAATGACAGTTATGGTTGTTTGGCGTTTGTCTGTCGGAGGCACCCCTCATATTTCAGCCGGTTTCAGTCTGTCAGTTTTCACATATGATTCTGATCACATCATCACAATGTTAGAATCTGACAAACACTCTTCTCCTGCTAATGGAAGTCTCATCATTCACAATCCTGACTTTTGTGAAGCCCAAGTATTTAAAGTGCAATGAACCCCATTAACGACTCCTGCTTAATGTGTGTGTGTGTGTGCGTGCACGTGCGATAAGTGAGAGGATCTCATCCACACTCATTGGAAAACTGACGGACTGTGATACACATTATAATGAGAAACATTCATTTCTAGTTGTCAGGTCACATATGGGGATGTGGACGTATGTGTGTATATATATATATATATATATATATCAAAGTACAGGTTGGGCGATAAGTTTGAAACGTTTCCAGCCGTAAAACTTCAAACTCAATCTGAGACCGCTCACGTACAACACATCAACATATCTGATACTTTTCCTTTTGTTTATGTTTTTAAATCAGTTGCCAGATTTCTCCACTGATCTTCAAAATCCATTATTGGTTTGGTCCATTGAGGAAATAAGACTGAAAGGAATGAAATACTTTTAGGCCTGAAGAATAAACACACAGCCTCTTCAGTCCCTTTTTTTATGCTGTGTTTATAAAAATAATGCAGATTCACAAACTCCATTTTTTTTTTTTGGTCAATGTTAAACTTTTATTCAGGCAATAAAAGCTAAAAACATTGTGCTCCCCGCTCGGGAAGAACATCGTTTTCTCCTCTTTGTGAGGAAACCGGGAGATAAAAATGACATGAATGAGTGTCCTGGTGTTGTGGTTAAAAGATGTAGTGGTGGTCCGGACTCGCTGCTGCACGGTGTAATGCACAGATTCATCACTCGGCTGAAGCAGGGCCAGACAAATAGCCTCGTCCATCCATTGTGTCGAGTTGTAAAAGGCCTCACAAGATGCTACGTTTTCTTAAGTGCTCGTTTCATTTCAAGCATATTTGTGCCTCTCTCCTCTCAAACCCACGAGCAGGAGGACGAGGATGTTAGATGAGGAAGCGAGAGTGGTCTTGTTGTGATTAGTCGCATCGTGATTGCTGAGACGAGACTACGCCACCCCGGCCTCTTCGCTTGTCTAAGAAGCAGATAATATCTTTGGACTGAATGGAGTGGAGGCAGGGGGACGGATGAATAGATGAAAAGAGAGAACGAGTAGCACTTTCCCCCATTCAGCCTGGAAAACATCTGCACAATGGAGGAAACTGAGTGTGATGCAGATGGAGGAAACGTCGCGGCCAATTCTTGGATTTGTTGTCGCGTCCTCAAGCAGAGGTCGTGGGTCAGGTCGGGCTGTGACCCGCGCTTGAATAGCAACTCATCCAATAGTGTCTGCAGACACTATGGAGGGACAAAAATAAAAAAACATGGATTATGGAAATTATTTGTAGAAAGAAAGAAATCAACCAAAACATAAACTTAATGACTGATTAATTTTCAATCGCCCTTTATCTACCTGGAGTGGAGGCATGTGGACGTGACAAAGTGGGTTTTGCAGTATGCAGAGTGGTAGTGTGTGAGTGTGTGGTTGTTGGGCACACATGTCAGAGTTACTGTTTGCGATAATGAGCAACTTTCCGGAGTCTGGCTTCCGCCGTCAAGTTGCCAAGCAACAAGTAGCTGGCTCCACGCAGTGAGCTGTAGAGGTGCTGGCAGGTTCATTTCAGTGGGGGTAGTAGCTGAGAAGCTAAACTACATGTCTGGCTCGGGCTTTGTACACAAATCTACCTGTCTGTCTATGTTTTTCAGTCAGTGCAAGTGTGCGCAGTGTGTGTAAGACCTTTGTCATGTATGAATGTGTGTATGTGTAGCAACCTCACGTCTATATATCTAGTTGTGTGTGTGTGTGGGGGCTGCAGTCTAGGCCCTCCCACCAGGTGGCAGTGAGAGTGAACGAGCCCCCCCTTACCCCCCACCGTGTCCATGGGGACGAGCAGCTGTCAGTGTGATGCACTTTCAACTGATGCAAACTCCATTACCCAGTGTCCTGCTTCTCTGTCACTGTCAGCGACCCTCACACACACACACACACACACACAACCAACACACACACACACACGACCAACACACACACACACGACCAACACGCACACACACGACCAACACACACACACACAACCAACACACACACAAGTGGGGACACATGGTGAGTTGGAAACAACATATATACACAGGGGGTCCTCGTGTTACGACGGTCTCGAGATACGACGTTTTCGTGGTTACGACACATCTCCCATGAACTTCCTTGTTTCGGCTTAAGCGGTTTGCCCCGTAAATACGCACAGACATCGCACGGGAACTAGTTGGTGTCAACCCCTACAGTGACAAAAGGTAATTCACCACAGTAAACTCTTATTTTAGCGTGGTGTTGTAGCGACATCTAGTGGCACAACTTAGTATCTACCTTACATATGAATGTATGTTCCGACTTACGTTGAAATTCGGTTACGACACATTCTCAGGAATGGATCTCCGTCGTAACTCGAGGACCCCCTGTATATGTGCATGTGTGTGTGTGCATGTGTGTGTGTGTGTGTGTGTGTGTGTGTGTGTGTGTATGTATGTATCCATCTCTGTGACTCTCCTCCACTCACTCAGCCACTCATCCACACACATCACGCTGACGAGAGCCCACTCGAGCCCCTCTCTGTCTCTGTGTAGTTCCAGCAGGTCTCAGCGTAATGGCTGCACAACTTTCCTGCAGCCACTCGTGTGGCTCTTTGTTTAATGGAGGGCAAACCCCCACAGCTTCAAAAGTTCTCTTTCTGTTTTTGTATTTAACGAGTTCAAAGCTGTTCAGAATACACAGCTTAAAATAATTGCATGTTTGCATATGTGTATGATTCTCCCAGATATTGTTTCATAGAAAATATGAGTGTGATTATTGGTGATTGTATCTGTGATTGTGTTTCTGTATTAACCAACAGAGTGAAAGTGATTCAAACGCTGCCAGCTTTTTGTTTGCTTG
>JAFBJQ010000332.1:243118-253169 GCA_016785345.1 Trinectes maculatus | reverse complement strand
CACACACACACACACACACACACACACACACACACACAACCAACACACACACACGACCAACACAACATATATATACAGCGGGTCCTCGTGTTACGACGGTCTCGAGATACGAGGTTTTCGTGGTTACGACACATCTCCATGAACTTCCTTGTTTCGGCTTAAGCGGTTTGCCCCGTAAATACGTACAGACATCGCACGGGAACTAGTTGGTGTCAACCCCTACAGTGACAAAAGGCAATTCACCACAGTAAACTCTTATTTTAGCGTGGTGTTGTAGCGACAGCTAGTGGCACAACTTAGTATCTACCTTACATATGAATGTATGTTCCGACTTACGTCGAAATTCGGTTACGCATACACATTCTCAGGAATGGATCTCCGTCGTAACTCGAGGACCCCCTGTATATGTGTGTGTGTGTGTGTGTGTGTTTGTGTGTATGTATGTATCCATCTCTGTGACTCTCCTCCACTCACTCAGCCACTCATCCACACACATCACGCTGACGAGAGCCCACTCGAGCCCCTCTCTGTCTCTGTGCAGTTCCAGCAGGTCTCAGCGTAATGGCTGCACAACTTTCCTGCAGCCACTCGTGTGGCTCTTTGTTTAATGGAGGGCAAACCCCCACAGCTTCAAAAGTTCTCTTTCTGTTTTTGTATTTAACGAGTTCAAAGCTGTTCAGAATACACAGCTTAAAATAATTGCATGTTTGCATATGTGTATGATTCTCCCAGATATTGTTTCATAGAAAATATGAGTGTGATTATTGGTGATTGTATCTGTGATTGTGTTTCTGTATTAACCAACAGAGTGAAAGTGATTCAAACGCTGCCAGCTTTTTGTTTGCTTGTTGGAAAAAAGCAAAAAAAAAAAGTGAAGTTGATTACAAAATAGATTATTGTAGACAAATTTCCCCAATATGAATAAAACGTCTTTGGAAATAACGAATATAAAACGGTTTTCCTGAAATAAAAAGATTGTATGGAATTTGTAATGCTCTGAGAGACAACGTTCTTTTGGTAAGCTTCCAGTTCATTAATTAATTAATTAATTAAGCTTTCTCAATAATTAGTTAATTTATTTACATAGCTCTCTCTAAGAATCTTATTGGATCGGATTAATTAGGAGTCGAGGAGACCTGTGACATGAACTGTTACTAAATGCCCTATAATAGAAAAAAGTTACCCCTGTTACTAAATGCCCTATAATAGAAAAAAGTTCCCCCCCCCCCCCACCCCCGATGTGCACTGTCCCTCTATGGGGGACTTTTGGGGCTTAACATTAGTCCCTGGGACATAGAGCCCTGTCAGTGTGGTGGAGACACAGCTGAGGACACAGAATGACGTGTTGAAATGAAACACTGCTTCAAAATCTTTTCTTTCTTTTTTTTTTTTTCCCAAATTCTTGCTTTAGTGCTGTGGGGTTTTTTTTTTTTGTTGTTGTTGTTTTTTTTTGGGTCTCCCGTCGTCCATCTGTTTTCATTTTGTCAGTGAAATGAGATTTCATATCTCCCATATTGGTCTGAAGCACTTCAGATAAGTGTGTGAGTGTGGTGAATCGCACTGAATTAACTACCTGAGTGAAATGAATCAGGGCATGAGTCTCATTATGGCACCGCTCCCTCTCTCTCTCCCTCTCTCGCTCGCTCGCTCAAGCCATGTCTCTTTTTTTATTTGATCTCCCGTGCTGTATTGAAATATTTAGCAAAGACTGGACAGATGATGATCATAACCTTGAAAAACCTCGGCGTCGACGTCTCAGAGGGGTCAAAGGTCACCTCGCAGCATCTCTCCGAACATGCGGAAATCAAATTCATTCCTGATGTTTTGTAAAAACATTGTCAGAGTGGAAATAAACAGAGCTAAGTAAAGTCCAGTAACTCTGAATGACAAATGATTTAACCAAATCATAAGTTTCCACGCGCGCGTCGACGCATCTGCTGAGATCAGACTTTTAACAGGAAGCGCTCCGCTGCGTTCACCCCCCCCCCCCCCCCCCCCCCCCCCCCCGCCGCGTTCCCCCCCCCCCCCCCCCCATGTTTGTGTCACCGCCTATTTGTAGTGATGATCAGTGACTCGGTGTGAGCCATCCATCTGACTGAGCTCTGCATCCACATAGCAGCGTCCGCATCAGGATCCTCTGACACCTGCTGCCACTGTTGTCCACACACACACACACACACACACACACACACACACAATCTTCCCATATGGAGAAAACATCACAAACACTTAACTCAAAAAAAATATACGCACATATGCACAAAGCGCACACACACCGCGTGGATACACACTGTTGTCCTTTTTAGTTCGGTTGACATAAACACGTCGCGCACTTTAGTGCAGAGAGGCCATTCATCAGCGTGACCTTGTTGTGCGACAGACACACTTTGTGCATGTTGTGTTGTGTTGTGTTATGTGCGAGGGCTCAAACGAGGTGGAAGTCGCAGGTTCTTCAACCTGATACATGTATTTACCTCCATAACAATATAGGAAATGATTATTATTGTATTGTGGGGGGTGCAGATGCGGTTTGTGAGTAATGTTTGCACAGTTTTCCCCTCAGGCTGTAAACAACAACCTGAAACAAACAGGACAACGTCTCTGCTGTCAGAGTCAAACAAGCCACCCATCACCTGCGGCTGATCGTTAAGGTTAATTGCTGCGAGCGCAAGGTCACAAATAAAAGCAGCATTAACGTTTCCATCGTCGCCTCGTTCTCTCCGACGCTGGACAGTCACATAACACTGTTCACAGATATTACAGTCAGAATCAAATAAAAATGAAAAGTCTGATTTTTTTTTTTTTTTTTGGAAAGGCGAAACAGTAATGTCCCTCTATCCTCAGTGGAAATTACACATGCATCACCTTTCCCTCTCTCCCTCTCTCTCTCTCTCTCTCTCTCTCTCTCTCTCTCGCTCTCTGGAAAAATCCTCACCTGTTCATCCCTGCTTTTATTTCCAATTCATTTATTTCTCACATGTCCCCGCCGCCGCCGCAGCCTCTCTCCATCTCTGCCTCCACCAGCAGCTAACATTAATGATGTTGGCATCGCCGGGACGAGACACTTCATTGTCCTCTCGCCAGCCCACATCCGCCCGCTCCCGATTTCCATCTTTATTCATTTACGCCTGTTCCCTCTCTTCCCTCAAGACGCATATTAATACTAATGGCGATAAGGTGCAAATTCGCCGAGTGGGAGGGAGGGGGAGACGGGGACAAACGGTGAACAGGTCCAGCTGATGGGATGGAGAGAGAGAGAGTGAATGATTGACTGGGTGAAGACGAGAGGGAATCAGAGGCAGGGAACAGGAGGATGAGGGATGGATGGAGGGCGGAGGAGAGGAGGAGATCAACATGGCACTAATTGTTTCCTCTGCACCCCCGCCGAGCCTCCATCAGCCATCCATCACCCCGCCGCAATCGCTCCAGCCTCCACACGAGGCCCTCCTCTCACTCCATCCGCCCAGACAGCCCCAACATATGTAGGTGTGCGTTTGATTCAGAGAGGACGACAGATTTCTGAGGCCTCTGTGTGTGTGTGTACGCCGACAATAGCAACAACTTCAAGAACCAACATGGCTGCTTTTGTACATAATTGTATCCATGAATTTAAAACATTTCGATGTTTTACAACATGCGGGTATAAACCGCCTTCATGGTTTTTCCTGATACGCAACCACGCAGGTTGTTTTTATAAATTAGCAGTGATATATGACGCTGCTATCGTTTCCTCCCTCGCTTCATAAGCTCTGCTGCGGCGGCGGCGGCGGCGGCTTATTCTGTACAGCTGACTGGACGCCATTCATCCTGAGACACGCTGCAGTCTCACAGTGAATAAATTACGCAAAGTACACAATGTGTGCGATGATCTCAATGTAACAAAAGTTCAGATTCCTCTTTGTTAACAGAGTCAGTCGGCGCGGTTAGACAGAGGCGATCAATACGGTGAAAAACACCGTCCACAGTTTTCAGATCTGTCGTCGAGGTCTGGATGTAAATACTTTGAAATGTTAATATCTTGATACATTTTCACCATACATATCGATATGTATATATATATTGTAATGCAACATACCCTGCACATTCTGTGTACTGCATACATTACTAATGTTAAGGATGATAACATTCCATTCGTATTCATGGAAAAATGATATGAAATCCAAGTCCTTTGCATTTTAATGCACATTTATTCCACAGTCCACATTCCAGGACGTTTGCATTACTTTTCTTACAAAAAGAAACTATAATAAGACGTTTTGAAATCTAAAAGATCTATCTATCTATCTATCTATCTATCTATCTATCTATCTATCTATCTATCTATCTATCTATCTATCTATCTATCTATCTAAAAGTTTGTTCCTCTAACACATGTGAAAGACATTTATTTGGTTATAATTAAAATGTATTTTCCATTTAGACCTAATAATTCATAATTACTCTAAAGTACACGCAGTACTTTAAGTTTAGTGGTACTGTATACACCATACTGTACTACTTAAGTACTTCTTAATGACTTGAAGCATTAGTGGTGTTATATTGTAAAGCATTAGCGATGTAGCCAATTACACTGGAGCACCGCCGCCGCTCTGCGGAGCTGTCGATTAGCCCTCGCCCTGTCTCTCCTGACACCTACACGCCCGCGTGCATGAAACTCCACCCAACCCCCCCCATCCCCATCCCGTTCCATCATCTCAGTGTAAAGTGCAACCCCTCCGCGTTGCCTGCGTTCCAGCCCTAATTGTATTTTCCACCGTTCTAAACTAATTACGGTACACGCCGAGAGGAGTTTTTTTTATTTATTGTTTATTTATTTATTGCTGGAACATGTAAGAAATTGAATTAGTTGGGATGAGACGCTCTCCTTCGGGAAGGTGGTTGATTGTTGAGAGTGTATCCCACATTTGTTTAGGTGGCAGCGTTCTTTCGGTTTTCGTCACGGGGGCCACGATTAAGGCGACGTCTTACAGAGCCACTGGATGAAAAAAAAAGAGATGTATGAGAAAAAAAACCCTTTATTTCCCTGTTCATACATACAATATATATATATATATATATGTGTGTGTGTGTGTGTGTGAGTGATTAATGTGCAAATTTAATTACATGTCCATGCCTAAATGATGTGCAGTAAAGAGAACGTATAGACAGGAGCTGCTGGCAGGAGATACAGTGGCATCATGGGAAAAGAAAGCGGTGAGAGGGTGGATCGTATCCTCTGGAGATTATGAAGCTTTCAAACTATCATGATGGTAATGAAAATCGTCTTTATGGTGTATATATATATATATATATATATATATATATATATATATATATATATATATATATATATATATATATATATATATATATATATATATATATATATATATATATATATATATATATATATATATATATATATATATATATATATATATATATATATATATATATATATATATATATATATATATATATATATATATATATATATATATATATATATATATATATATATATATATATATATATATATATATATATATATATATATATATATATATATATATATATATATATATATATATATATATATATATATATATATATATATATATATATATATATATATATATATATATATATATATATATATATATATATATATATATATATATATATATATATATATATATATATATATATATATATATATATATATATATATATATATATATATATATATATATATATATATATATATATATATATATATATATATATATATATATATATATATATATATATATATATATATATATATATATATATATATATATATATATATATATATATATATATATATATATATATATATATATATATATATATATATATATATATATTTTGTGTGATGCCTCTGTATGGGTATGCAGATGAATCAATAATGCCCTGTGATACGCAGCGCCCCCCTTTGTTCGTTTCCTGCTGGGCAAACTGTGGCGAGGACAACGCGCTTGTCGGAGCTGCTGATCTTCCCTGTTCCCATAATCCACTTTCTATCCTCCTCCGTCTAATCTGGCTCCCTCGCCGGCGCTGAGTAACCTTGGTGTTGCTGTGTGTCCGTCTCTCTCGTCTGTACTTTCGGATGAAGTGACTCTACTCGTTTATCTGTTCATCTTTATCTCTCTGTCTCTTTGACTTTCAGGTCATCAAACATCGCCGGCATTAAAAACAGATTTCCTGTTTGGTGTTGGTGTTTTTTTTTTTCTTTCCCAGCTCGGGTGTAACTTTGTCTCGCTGTGCTCCTGGCGGTGATATTTGTGTTGATATAGTCTTTGTGTGTTTACATGTTTGTTTGATCTGCTTATCTCTGGTTTCCCTCTGATCCAGGAAGCCATTGAAAAATGCTTTGTGTTGTGTTTTTGTATCTGTGGCTGCAGGTAGTCATCATTTACCTCATCGTCAGCTGTGTCTTTTGTTTGTTTGGCTTATAAACTAGTGTAAAGTAGCATTTATCAGACCCCAGTGTGACAGATTTCAATCCTTTTCTTTGTCGTTTGAAGTCGACTCGAAAGAAAAAAAAACCCTAATTTTTAAAACAGATAAAATGATCAATCACTTTACACTCATTTAACGTTTCGCACATTTTGAATGTGTAATTTGTGAATGTGTCATTTGTTATTTTCACCTGGTGCCTTTTTCAAGATGATAACAATCATTTAAACAAATAATGTAAATGAAGCAGAATGCATTCTGGGAATAAAACAATTCATCTTCGCCCACTGGGGGACTTCCTCTCCTCGTTGGAGGATATGTAAGATCCTAAGATCTTTTTTTAATTTTTTTTTTTGCAGTGTACCATGGGCAGTGTCCTTGCCCCGCCCTGGTGGTGAGCAGTGGTGAGGTAGATTTATGTGAGCCTCTCGGGCACATGGCCGAGGCTATCATGACATAAATTAGCGGCTGGTCACAGAAAAGAGATGATACTCAGAGAGAGAGAGAGAGAGAGAGGGACGGGGCGAGCGAGCTTTGTGTACACATGCTGTTGGTTTATCATAATCACGTCTTTATCCACCTGCTCCTGTCGTCGTGCCATTTTGCCTCCCCCTCCCCCCGGACCCTCCCTCTCGTCCTTGGCTCTTTTTGTCACTCTCTCTCTCTCTCCTCCCTCGTTCTCCCCGTCGTCCTCCCTCTTTCCCGTTACTCCGACCTCCATCCTCCCCGTTCCGTTTGAAGGTGCCTGAAACTGTGGCCTTGACCTCCTCACCTGTAGCCTCTTCACCAGCTTCGTCAGCGTTTTAACGCTGCAGGAAAAGACGGAGGAAAGAGGATGAAAGAGAGAAAGAGAAAACGGATGCAAGGAAGTCAAATGGGACAACTCCTGGGTATTGGCATGGGATTGCATCAGTGTAGGTTATATACGTGTGTGTGTGTGTGTGTGACCTACAAAAGATGTAGCAAATTTAGCGTGCCAATCATATACACTGAAGATAAATATCATCAGCGGCCGTGCGTGTGGAGAAACGATGAAACCTGTCAGCTCCATTTGTGACTGTAACTCCATGATTCTTTTTCTTCATCATCCCATTTTTCCTCTTCTGTTAAATCTGTGAACGACAGAACGACAGAAGCAGAACCACATGGATTCCTCTGTGTGTGTGAGACAAGAAGCGAGTGAGTAGTGTTTTTTTCTTTCTTTCTCTCTCTCTCTCGCTCCGCCAGCTGTAAGAGATAATTATTTCCAAACAAGTGGTCCCCCGGGTGAGAGCGTATTATCCAAAGCTGCCTTCATTAAAAATTCCCGCAGCTGCGTGGCCGTCTTCGCACTGCGGCGCAGGGAAAGTCGGCGAAACGGGAAGAGCCACACAGAAGTAGAGCGATGGCGCCGGCGCTGAGCTGGGGACTTGTTGTTTGTGTCCCGGGTGAGAGTTGCACAAGGAAAACAACCAAATCAATACAATTAACTAAGACAAAACAACGAGGAGGAGAGGAGTTGTTCATCGACAGGATGGAATGGAGAAGCAGGCGCGGAGGCCAGACATATGGCACACGTGTCTCCAATGGGAAGCGTCGATATATCGAGGGACTGTTGATGTCCTTTGTCTCCTGTAATTGTTCCCAATGTCCTTCTGTGCTAGCTACTACACACACACACACATGCACACACACACACATGCACGTGTTTTCATGCACAGCATCGCTTAAGCGTATTCTCCAGGTAGAGTTATGACAAATCCATCATGACAAGATTATATGTAAATATGTATATATATATATTTATATATAAAACCGCCAGGCCTGCAGCATAATGCACACAAACACACACACACACACACACACACACACACACACACACACACACACACACACACACACACACTCGTGTTTGTTCAGGAGGAGAAAGGGGAGCAAGCGATTTCCATAATGGAGTCGGACAATGTATAGTGTACAGATAATGCGTGTCAGCAGAACTCCACATACAGCTCCAGTCATGGACACGGGTGGCGGGTGGGGGGGGGGATTGGCGCGTCCCAATCGATTTGTGTCTACATCCAACGCACAGCAGAACTAAGGATCTGTTCCATCAATTAAATTTCAATATTTAACCAATAGTCACTTGATCAGCCAACGTAAGAGACGTTGCAAGAACTGAATGTGATAGGATCCAATCACATGTTGTTATTGGTTATGTGCTGATCCGTGGTTTTTCGTCAGGAGGTCGGCCTCCAGGTTTCGTGAAGGACGCGCTTCACATCTTGAACCACTGAGCCGCCAGTAAAAATCCGTTTGACTTTGACTTTGTCAGCGCTTTGTCAATGTCGGAGCCAAGGTCATCTTCCTGTTAAATTCCGTGTTGAAGCTCGATAACCACATGAATTCTACACAACTTTTTCCTTTACTTGTTTTTTTTGCCAAGAAAAACAAAAACTTTCTTCTCATTCCTGTAAACAGAAGCATATCAGCCCCCTTTATTTGTTCTCCCTGTGTGTGTCTGTGTGTGTGTGAGTGCGTGTGTGTGTGAGTGAATGTTTTGCGCGCTGTAACTACAGGTGGGGAAACGGTGCAACGACACCACCGGGGCCCTCGACTCATCCTTACTCCTCTTCAGAGAGCCGGAGAAAGAGACATCTACCGCAGATGAGACGGAGGGAGAGAGGGAACATGAGGGTAAACAGTAGAAGGGGGGGAGGGGGAGGTGATGGAGGGGAGGGGGGGGGCAAGACGGGCAAACGGCAAACGAGACAAGCTGGGAATAGAGGGGAAGAGAGAGGCGTTTAAAGAGGTGGAGGAGGTGTGAATAAGCAAAGAGGAAGAGGAGGATGAGTTGAGGGAGGCAGCGGCTGCAGACAGTGTGTGTGTGTGTGTGTGTGTGTGTGTGTGTGTGTGTGTGTTGGAGAGAGGGAGGAGAGCGAGAGCGACACAGAAGGGTATTGCTGCATAAGCAGTCTGTCCAGCTGTCTCGCCTCTGAAAAGCGGCGGAGACGAGTGATGTCAGGTCTCTTCTCATCAACATCTCTCTCTCTCTCTCTCTCTCGCTCTCTCTCTCTCTCTCTCTCTCTCTCTCTCGTCCGTTTTACCACCCATCTCTTTCCTCATCCCTCCTCCTCCGCCGTCTGTAGGTTCATGTGTGGAAACGTTCAGAGCTGGGAAACACAGTCTGCATGTTCATGACTGTGATATATGTGTGTGTGTGTGTGTGTGTGTGTGTGTGCGTGTGTGTGTGTGTGTGTGTGTGCACTTTTTTTTTTTACACTTGTCATGTCATGTTTTCACGAGACGTTGTGTGTCTGCGTTGTCTCATACTAAGATGCTTGGATCCTAATGGTGAACGGAAACATTAGCATTGACACTTAGCTTTTCCTGTGGGTTCACACAGTGGAGGGAACAAGCCAACTATAATAATAATAATAATAATGCACACACACACACAGACACACACACAGACACACACACACACACACACACACACACAACACACAAATGTGATGAACTCATCCTCTTATATCTCTGCATATAAACTAAAGTCTACTCTGTGTATGTGTGTGTGTGTGTGTGTGTGTGTGTG
>JAFBJQ010000332.1:226764-239655 GCA_016785345.1 Trinectes maculatus | reverse complement strand
TCATCCCCCACCCCCCCCCTCATCCACCCCCCCCCCCCCACCGTTCAGAGCTGTGTAGAAGTGATGGTTTGACTGAACGTCTGTCTCTCTGTGGGAAATGAGCCCGTTAATGTGGCGAACCGGGCTTGTTCCATATTCATCTGCCAGCCTGTGAATCACACAGCGACTATAGAGGCCGCCGCCGCCACCGCCGCCGCCACACATCTGCTTCCCCGACCAAAAGTCAAACAGAGCGGCGAATATAAACCCATTTCCTGTCTCTTTCAGCTCCTCGTCAGTCCATTTCCCTCCGCTTTTCATGATCCCTCTCCTCTGTGTGCAATCTCTCCATCTCCCCTTTCACCTGCTGCCACACAGGCCCACCACCAGTATTCTTCTTCTTCTTTTTGTTTTTTTCATCCCATTCTCCTTTAATCAGGCAATCCTTCATCCTCCTTATCTTCTCCCTAACTGTCTGCGGCGGCGTCCTCAGCAGTGCGGAGAGGGGAGGCTGGCATGAAAAGGTATCAGAGAGAGAGAGAGTGACAGGATGCCCGGGAGAGAGAGGGGAGGGGGTGGGGGATGGATTAAGGTGTAAATGATCCACAAGTCAAGACACAATGTTGTGGTACAGTACGACAACGTCAGCACGCAGAGGTCTGCTATCAGTGAATGTTTTTAACAAACCTAATCGTGCATTATTTTATACAGACACGCATAAGCCAGTGTAGGTTGTCATAAAACTCACTTTATATATATATATATATATATATATATATACTGTATATACTGTATATATATATATATATATACTGTATATAAGGGAGAGAGAGAGAGACTGTAACTAACAGCCAGTGTTTTTATGTACAGAGACATAGGTCTAGGTGTAGTTTTCTTATTTACGTTTTTGATCATCAAACCTTTTTTTGAGTTAATTTTACCAACACTGTTTCCAGCAGCTTTATATTTTCCTGCTGTGAGCATTTCATTTAAATTTCTTTCCAGATGTAGCAGACTGCGGAATGATGGATTTTCATAATAGGAGTATTATGTCCATACTATTATGCAAAGACACTGGTGACTGACTGTGTGGTGAAAATGGCGTATTACGTGTGGATTGGCTCAGTGGTGCCAGACTTATGGAGAGCGGTGTCCGTTTTGTTCCATTAAATAGCGCCGCTGGTGGTTCAAATGGGGCATGCGGCCGTTCGATGTAATGAAGCACTTTTATAAACATGGGGAAGCTGAAGAGCCTTTAATCCATCGAACTGCATTTGCACTGTGTGTATGTCTGTGTGTGTGTGTGTGTGTGTGTGTGTGTGTGGGTATGAGAGGCTAAGTGCTAATAAGTGACCTTTAACCTTCACAGAGAAAAGGAGGGGTGGGCGAGTGCAATTTCCACAGAAGAGGTAAAAAAAAGTGCACTTTCCCATTAAATTCATGTAACAACACATTTTCTGAAAAATTGTTTTAATTTTCATGTTGTATCAAAGTGGACATAAGAACAACACTGATAAAAAAGTCAAATTGAAACAAATATAAACTATGTGCATATAGTTATATAGCATATAGAGACAGTTTGACTTGTCCATCCGTCTCATGTTGTCGTCGTTGTTGCACGTGTCACATGGACTGAGTCACGTGTGGTTTACAGCTGCGGTGAGATGCACATTCCGAGTCCAGAAGAAGGACTTTGTGGGAAAAAAAAAAAAAAAGGTCTCCACCTCCTCACTTATATTGGACGGAGAGAGGTTTCCCACTCCCCTGAGCTCCCTTGTTGTGGAAGTGACACACATTTAAACAGTTTCCCTTGAACTGTCAATCATCTCAGGATATATTGAAACCAGTTGTCTCTCAGGTGTCTCTCAGTTGTCTCTGCTCTCTCGTCCCTCCGTCTGTCCTCTGGCCTCACATCACCTT
Source organism: Trinectes maculatus (assembly GCA_016785345.1). Classification (NCBI taxonomy): domain Eukaryota; kingdom Metazoa; phylum Chordata; class Actinopteri; order Pleuronectiformes; family Achiridae; genus Trinectes; species Trinectes maculatus. The sequence goes on along the minus strand of JAFBJQ010000332.1, from coordinate 237,756 downwards.
TCCGCAGCAGACGTGAAAACGCCACTGGTTTTACAGTGACTCGTCTGAACGCGCCCTTCATCAGCCAGCTCTTCATAAACAAATCAATTCATCTGTTAATGAATCTCCTGCGTGCATTGTGCTGTTTGTGGACATTGATCCGCACGCACGGCTCATTACCCCACGCACCTCCCGTTACCCCCGTCCTCTGTGGATCTCCACACGGAAAAGGGCTCCTTCGCTCAATTTTAATCTCATCTCCCATCTCGCCTTCTCGCCATCGATCTCCATCCGCCTGGTGCGGCACCAAGTGATATTGAGAGGGGGGGACCGATATCGAGGTGGACATTGATTTGAAATTAGGACAGAAATGAAGGAGGCAGACGCGTCCCGGCGTCTTGGAGAGAGAAGTGTCCAGGGTGGACTCGTCTCTCACACCTCACCCCGGTTTGTGTTTGCTCCCTCCCTCCCTCCGTCTCTTTCCGGGCGGAGAGGTCAAGAGGCAGAGGAGAGGGAGGGATGGAGAGAAGGTCAGATGTGAGGAAGAGGGAGGGGGAGAGGGAAAAGAGCAAAGGCAGTGAGATCTAAATCAGATAGATGGCCTCTCCTTCAGCTGTGGACGTCCTTCACCTCGCTGTGGCCCTCTGTGGGCCGTGCAAACCCACGACTCCACCTCAAGGTCCTTCAGCTCGTCCGTGTCTGTGTGTGTGTGTGTGTGTGTGTGTAGATCCTGAAACATGTAATCAATGTCATATTGTCAAATTGACCTTGAACATTTTTTTTTCTTATCTCGACCATCCACTGATTATTTAGGAAATGTGACAACGCACCAGCTCATCATCAGTTGTCTCGGAACATGATGGATTCACGTGTCATAAAGTCCATTAGGGCTCCAACAGCAAACAGGGCAATCGGAATTCAATCCAACTTTATTCACAGCGTTTCATCTTTGGATTTTAGACGCAAAAAACATGACGCATTTTTTTTGGTTATACAAAGAGGAGCCATATTTGCACCGCACTGTTGCGTGCTGTTTATTTCCAGTTATGGTCCTGTTGTCCTGTGATCTTTGTCAATACCCATAAAGAAAATCCCGCATTAGACAATTACCATTTCCCACAGCCGGTCCTGGTTCTGGGAACCTTCCACAGCGCCAGTGATTAGAGAAGAAATCCAGACGTTCTGTCTACCAGACGGCCAAACAGCCTCGTCCTCTGAAAGCTATTAAGACTTTTAGATGAGGCCATAAAACCAACTCCAGCTGTATTACTGGACGCCCCGTCTGTCTGTCTGTCTGTCTGTCAGTCACTTTGTCTGTCTTTGTGGCCCTCTGTGGTCAGCATCAGTATCACCGCAGGGCCAGATAATTACCCAGTTATTATCTCTGTAAGCCCGGAATGACTTTCATCCCAATGGAAACGGACGTATAAGTGATTTTATGCAGCTACTAGGGATAAAGCGGGAAGAAATCTCGACCTCCGGGGTCCTCGGCTAATTATTTTTCACTCTGTGAAATCCATCGCCTGCGTCTGAGTCACGCGGCAGTAATTGCTCCATGTTTGGAATGAAAGAAACAAATGTTTCTTTAATTCTCTCTTGTTTCGGCAACTTTTCATAATGCGCGTCGTAATGTGAGTCGTTTTGCGTTTCGTCATGTTTTTGCCGGATGCGGGTTTCCATGACAACGACAGGTCACGTGAGTGACATTCACCTCCTTATTATTCATTTAGTCGATATTAAGTTTTGCCTTTGGAAAGTCTGGTGAAATATGAATGAGTCCCCCCCTCCCTCCCCCCCCCCTTCTGTTTTGACTTGACTCAGCTGAGCCTCCACGCTCATCAGCCTTTATGATGTTAAGCCGCCATCAATTAGATCTCATTTGAGCCACTCTCTCCCCGGCCACCCGCTCTGACGCCGCTGTGTGCCATTGGCTGTGGCGGCGGGGCGGGACGCGGCCCTTAGCAACTTGCTAATTAAACCAGTAATTAGGCCTAATCCTGGGCTTTTCGAATGAGCTCCTCAGCGAGCCAGGTGTGGGAGATAGAGTTTTCTCATTCATTCATTCATTCATGCACTGACTCCTTCTCAGTCTTACACACTTTGCAGGTTATTGTGTCACAGTGTCTAATAAAAACGAGGATTTCTTCACAGCAAGGCCCCGTGGAAGGAAACAGCAGAGCGGTTAGTCGTTAGGCCCCAAAATGAAACCGCTGCAGCACTTATCAAACTGCCATCATTTATTTCTGTTTGTTTTTAAAGGACCATTACGTGCTCATATTTCTTATTCAACAACTCGGCGCCTCGTTGTTATTCACTGAAGCGATTTTTATACTAGTTAAAGGCAGAGCCATGCAACGCACAATGAAAATGAACAGAGTTAGCAAGACTGTGTTTTTGCATTAATTACCCATGAGTGTTTGTGCCCTTATGACAGAAACATTATTACAACTGCAGGCTCTTTTTTTTCTCCAAACAATTTATCTCATACTTTCTTCTACAAACATTTTTAATCAAAGGATTTTTTTTCCCATTTGTAAAATACTAAAATAACTATTGATCTGTGTGTTTGTTTTTTAACATGTATTGAAATTGAAATTTCACTTGCAATGTATTATGGCAAAAAAAAAAAAAGCAACAACCCACAAGCTAGAATTTATCTCGAGACATTGGCTGTGTCCGAAATCGCCCCCTAACCCCTACTCCCTACATAGGGGAAATAAATGTAGTGCACTATATAGTGAGCTCAACAGAAAAATCTTTCGGACACATATCTCTGAGTGATGCAACAAAGGGCGGACGAGTGGGGCGTTGGTGATGTGGGGTTATCGAGACAGATCGACTGGTGCCGGGATAAAGACGGGGAAAAGGACATGTGATTTCCTGAAGAAGAGATGGCGTAACGGGGGTGGTGGGGGTGGTGGTGGTGGTGGGGGGGTGTAGGCAGACAGGAGGAGATAGGTTAGAGAGATTAGTAGTAAGAGGCGAGCAGGAGGTGAAGAGATAGAGGAGGGATTACAGGAATCCCCTGACCTCGCCAGGCAGCCATTAGGCTAAAACTAATTACCAGCCAACGACCCTGGAGATGAGGAGTCAGTGCCCCCCCCCCCCCCCCCCCCCCCCCCCCCCCCCCCCCCCCCCGTACCACACTCACACAGGTGCCCTCCTCTGCTCGCCTGCGTTTGAACGTACTCCGACTCCTGCATATGATGTATGAACATATGGGCGGAATGGGAAATGGCTAATCACCGCCGAGAAATGAGATGGAGAGAGAGAGAGAGAGAGAGAGAGACCTTGAAGAGACCTTTATCAGACCTCCATCGCTCTCCTCCCTCGTAGCACTTTGACTTGTGCTGTATGTACACATCCCCTAAACATCACATAACGGCCTCTCATACACAATATGCCGTCAAACAACAACTTGATTAAGTACGAGGTTTTGTCCTCTGAGGAAAAACACGCAACGGTGAATCAGTTTCACAATATACAAAACCACCGGGGCGCACAAAGCCATAAATTTCTTCACGCCGTCGAACAGTTTGGGTTTTTTATCGTTGCCGGGGGAGATGTTTGCTGAGCCAGGTTTCCTGTAAAAAAAAAAAAAAAAAAAAAGATGACTGACATATAACAGTGTGCTCTCTCTCTCACACACACACATACATATGAATAATATACAGATACACAAGCACTTGTGCGCACACAGAAAGGTCCACACTCGTCCAGTCTACGTTAAAAGTGTAAGAGGTCGTCAATTGTCATCAATTAGCACAAACTCGTTAGACGTTCTGAAGATACTATCCAGCCATCATCATTAACATATCACCTTCAAATCACTTCACTACAAACAGAAACGTCATCCTCATTTCTCTTTTTTAAATTTTTTTTTTCAACAAAGTCATCAGGTCATTGACTGAAATACCTTTACTCATAACACCTCATATTTACCAGATGACGAGTAGGTGATGAAATAAATAAACAACATCCTCAATGTCAAGGAGCCGGTGATCAATACAAACAATATTTGTTTGACCTACTCAGCTCAAACTCCTATTAGCCATGATGGATTAGGCAAGTAGGGATGTATTGATTTTATAGTTATGGTGTTATCAACATGAGGTCACCCTAAAAACCTGTCCACTGGTGGATTCCTGGTTAATCTCTTTATATATGTGTAGCGTGTGTGTGTGTGTGTGTGTGTGTGTGTGTGTGTGTGTGTGTGTCGTATGCCCTGATATGTCACGACAATAAAGCCAGAGAGGAGCTGTAGCTTGTTGAAGACCTGTAATCGTATTGTGTGTGTTCATAATTGTGTGGTAATATTTGTTTTGTTATGTCTGGTGTGCAGGGGGATCATGGTTGTGGGGGTTGTTGGATTGTTTTGCACAGATTCCACTTAGCTTTCTTTTGTCTGTGTGAAAAAGGAGTGGAGTGGAGTGCGCACTCATGACGACTCCATTTAGCCACATTACCGTGTTTATGTGTCAGTGGGAAACTATGGCAGTGGGATATTGTGGCATAATTGTGTGCTTTTCTAGCACATTGCTCCCATTGTTTGCATTTTTTTGTCCATCGCACATCTCTGACACGCATTAAAAAGGCAACAAATGTAACAAGCAAACAAAACGGGTGAATCAGAACATGATGTCGCCAATTAAAAGTTAATTTATTCCCTGCCTGCTTCCTGTTTCATCTCACGTAACCGCCGCTATCAAGCAGCTAAAGATAACTTTGCGTCGTGGGTCAGTATTTTCCCATTTAATCCCAAACAGGAGACACGCAAATAAACAAAAATCACGCAAGTGCAGGCCGAGGCCAAAGCACGCCATGTTTAATGAATGGAGCTACCCCCCTATATGTTCAGCCATGTTTTTTCTAAACACGCTACCGAAGTAGATGTAGCATCTTTGACGACCTTTGAGTGTTTTCATGATGTCGGTGCTGTACTCGTCATCATCATGGTTCCAGGGCCCTGAGAGAAACTTGTGTCCACAAGATGTGCGGTACGGAGACGAGCGTGATGTAAGCATCGGGGCCGGTTTCGCCAACTTTCCATTAAACTCGCCACTAAGAGATTTATAAACCTGCCTCTAAGTGGTTACCTCACAGGAAGGACCTTAATGGTGGGCATTAATCGACTTCTGTTCACGCTGGATGATGATTTACCTCCAGTCACGTACACCTGGAGGCAGGTTTGCAGGTTACATTACATTATCCCAGTGGACTTCAGCTCGCTCCATGTTGTTGTTGTTGTTGTTGTTGTTGTTGTTCAGGTTTTTCTGGAGCGACTAATGTGGTGTTTGTGTTGACTTGGTTGTTTGCTCGGTTGCCACTTTTACATTTTAATTAATAGTAAATGTCAGTTGGACAGAAGGAAAATAATATGAATGTTACAGTATAAATAATAACCATATGTGTTGTCATTGCTGGCGATTCCTTAACGTGTAAAACAAAGAATTTGGAAAACAAAATAACAAAAACAGTGTAAAACTTCGCTTGATAAAATAATTTCATTGGTCGGAAGCTTTTTTGTTGGAGCGCGGGACCTGAATGACAAATGTAGAGTCTTATCCAGGGACCCGGGGCTCATTAAAACATATTACTGGCCCTGTCATGAGGGACCCACGGGCATAAAGCCTTTGGCCCATTTGGAGTATGCATAACTACAGTGATCATGATTCATGGTGACACAATAAAGTAATCTTAATGATAATATTGTTGTCTGTGTATGTGTGTGTGTGTGTGTGTGGTAAGCTTAAACCCACTGTGATATATGAGCAGGTCTGAACCAGTACCTTAATATGTACAGTGATGTGGAGTCCATGTAACAAAACGGCACATCCATTATTTTAAACAACATGGCAGCATCTTCACGTCGACTGTGGCCCGTTCTGTGTATGCATTGTTTACACAATCATGATTTATGGTGACACAACCCAGTAATCTCAATTAGAGCATTGTGTTGTTGTTGTTGTTGTTGTTGTTGTTGTGTGTGTGTGGTTAATAAGGTACAGTGACAGTGACATTAAAAAAATGCCTATAATTGAGAAAATCTAAATTACAAAGTGGTACTAGCGATAATAAAACAGTGATAACAGCACAAAGACGTCTTTCGATAAAGACGTCTTTTCTGTCTCTTCTACCTCTGGTTCAGGCGGGATCTGTTCTTCCTCTCTCCCCGGTGACAGTCGCCGTGAGGAAGTTTGACGTAATGCAGTTGAAATTCCTTCCACGGGCAGCTCTGATGTTGGGATGCTTGTCACAGTCACATCTCATTCCTGTCACCGTCTCACCTCTCAGGGAGCCGATCGGATCCCGGATGAGTTTTCACTCGGGACTCTGTGAACTGTGTCCACTGTGTTTTAGGATGTCGCAACATAAACCGTGGGGGCGGGAAAAAAAAGACACAATTCAAACACGAAGTTTTGTGTGGTTGTTGCTTGGTTTAATCACAGTGCATCGTTATGCGTAATGGTGCATCGATTCACAAATTACAGGCTCGTTAGTCCTCTACACAATAGATATTAGACAAACTGGAACGAATGCGCGTTGGTTGATTCTACCATGTTGTGCATTCACGGAACATGATTTGTGTTTAAATGTTTGTGTGTTTATTGTGTTCTCATAACCAAAGTGAGCCGGATTTCAGTGTCGGAAAATGCGAAGGAAACGTTTTGGTACCTCGTCCTTCCTCTGTTCCGCTCGTCTCACTTCCCTTTCATTATTTTTGCTCTCTTGCTTATTTCTATATCTCTGTCTCCCTCCATTCTTCCTTCTCTTTTCTCACTTCAGCACGTATGTGTCACTTCCTGTTTCATTCACCGGTGTCCCCTGATGCAGCAAAGTTAATTAGAACTCATCCCATTAACTCATAGGACCAACCTAAGCGGAAACAATTTTAGGTGTGTGTGTGTGTGTGTGTGTGTGTGTGTGTGTGTGTGAGAGCTCAGGTGCTTTAAAGGCGAGATTTGTAATGCAGGAAGATGAGGAGGAGAGAGATGATGGGATTAATGAGGGAACGTTTTTTTAAAAAAAAGGAGGTTAGGAAGCAGGTGGGATCAGGACTGACAAATTGCCGAATCGGGACTTTTTGCTTTGGCGACGTCCAGCTGATCTGGACCACACGTCCACCTCTGTCCATCCACAGCCGCCTCCAGCTGCAGCGCTGTGTCCGTCGGCGTCTCTGTGAAGTTGGTGGGTGAAAAACTGCTTTGTGATTCATGCTCCAAACCAATTTCCCCCCTCAGGGACAAATAACGGCATCCATCTTTCCCCGCTGTGACACCGAATCCTCCGCCTTGACACTGACTCTCCTCTCATCACATGACGAGTCTCAGCGACTCTTCACAGACTGCAGAGCAGACACCTCCAGTTTCTATGTTCACATTTCTATGCACTGCAGATGTTATGTAAATGAACTGGCCCGTGTAGGTACAGTTGTTGTGTTGTCATTGCTAATCTGTAAATGAGCCGTGTGCGTTAGATGTTTCCTTACATACAGACACAGTGGACGAGTGTGCTCGGTCACCATGACCTACAGAATGGTTCACTGTACCCGGTCTGACCTCGGACGAAGACAGATGGCAGATAGAGGACGGCGAAGATTAAAACGAGACAGATCCTGGCCGATAACGTGGACGGTGAAGAAAATGGGAAGAAGGAAGGCGGAGAGAGAGTGAGAGAGAGCGAGAGAGAGAGAGAGCTTTGGTCAAGTTTTTCTCTCATGTCCTCGTTTGTTTGCGTGGAAAGGAGGACAGAGGTGATGTAAGGGAGATGAGCATCAGGCGGCGTAATGAGAACAACACATCATCATCAGCTCACCTCACATCACTTCCCTCAGCCACCTGAGGACACGACCCGCGCACGCAAACACGCGGACCGCCATCTGCTCGGCCGCCTGGTGTCAGCGCTCGGCTTCCGGGTCCAGCTCCATGCACATATACACCAACACACACGCATGCAAAGGTCACATAACCATTTAACCCTTTGTTCAGTCCAAACCATAACCCAGCCCACTGACAGGTGGTGTTTGTCTGGGACGCCATTATCTTCTGGGCAATAGACGTTTTATTATGTTTCTATTAAATAACTTTAAGCCATGAATTGATTAAATCGTCAACGAGTGGCTGCGTCCGGTTTAAAGGTGGTTCAGGGTCGAAAAGATAAATATTGCATGTAATAGATAGATAGATAGATAGATAGATAGATAGATAGATAGATAGATATACTTTATTGATCCCAAATTGGGAAATTACAGTTTTTTTTTGTTTTTTTTTTTTCTTTTTTAGACCCACCCTCTGAGAGAGAGAGAGAGAGAGAGAGAGAGAGAGAGAGAGAGAGAGTGGGGTTCATGTTCTTGGAAGTGCTCTCCGTTCAGTTCGTCTCTCGGATGATGGGAGGAGAGGAGGAAGAGGAGAGTGAAGATGAGGGACGTTTGATGGGGGACATCCGTTTGACGGGGTCATGGTGTCTCCTCCTTTTATTTCCTGTCGCTCACACCTTCATTTCCTGTCCGCCGCTTCACCCGTCTCGCCTGCTCATTTCCTCCGCTCACACAGTGAAATATATTCATTTCACTGGGAGGACACACCGGGAAGGATGGAGAAATAGGATGCATGTGGAGTATGATTTCCTGCCACCTGTCTGTCCATCATCCTGTTTAACTCTCTGTGGTGGCCGCTTCATTTTACCATGCTAACCGACAGAACCATTACACAGCTGCTCCCTACCACGCTCGCCAACATCACCCACACCCAGATTTCTCCCCCCTCTGCTAGATACTGCAGGCATTAAAGTGCAAATTAGTTTTTGTGCATGTGTGTGTGTGTGTGTGTGTGTGTGTGTGTGTGTGTGAGAGAGAGAGAGCTGGCGAGGAACCCATTCGCAAATAAAGCCCATTTAAATCTCCGCTGTCTTCCAGCATAATCATTGTGTTAGTCCACACCTGGATGTGGCGTCAGCGTCACCTGTGGCGAGCAGCTTGGCGTCTGTCAGCAGCCAACTCGCACACAACTCCAGTCAAAGTGTAGCCAGGATGTGTTGTGAACGTAGGCATTCAGGTCTGAGCTGGTTAGAAACGAGTTTGTGAGCATTGACTGCTGCCAGGTTCCAAACCACAGAGAGGAGGAAGGAAGAACATGAAGTAAACACTGGCACCAAGAGTGGAAGAAAGCCCACTCCTTTATCAACAGGTGCCATCTTTATATGAATATTGACTACTCACTACTACAACTACTACTACTACTACTTCCACTACCATTACAACCATTACTACTACTACGACGACGACGACGACGACGACGACTACTACTACTACTTCCACTACCATTACTACTACTACTACCACTACCACTACCACTACTACTACTACTACTACTACCACTACCACTACCACTACAACTACTACTACTACTACTTCCACTACCATTACAACCATTACTACTACTACTACTACTACTACTACGACGACGACGACGACTACTACTACTACTACTACCACTAAAAGTTAGTGGTAGTAGTAGTAGTAGTAGTAATAATGGTAGGGGTCCGCTACCATTACAACCATTACTACTACTACTACTATGGTAGTGGTCCGCTACCATTACAACCATTACTACTACTACTACTACTACTACTACTACCACTAATAGTGGTAGGAGTAGTGGTAGTGGTCCAGTACAATTACTACAACTACTACTACAACTGCTACTACTAATAATACTATTCCTTCTGCTTAAGAATCATTTTACAGTTTTAAGGAAAATGTGTTTATACACTCGTTTAGAGCTTTTCAGCAGAAAAAAAAAAAAGTTGTTGTTTTGATGAATGTACCTTTAAATACGGTTTCTCGGACACTTGTTGTTTTTTTCCACCTCAGCTCGGTTCATGAGAAGCAGGTGGAGAATTTCATTCATACACTGAATGCAGACACACACACACACAGAGACACACACACACACACACACACACACACACACACACACACACACACACACGTAACAGCTGCTACTTTAGCTCTGGCTGTTTAATTGTGCGCTGGTGTGTGCTGGATAAACTGTGAGTATCACTTTAGCATACCTGTCATAACGGCTGTTTGTGACTCCGTGTGTTTTGGGATTGATCCTCTCCTTTTATCACTATTTAAAAATGGATGGAGGGATGGAGGGATGGAGGGAGAGATGCTGAGGTGGTAAACATTGTGATGGAGAGGAAGTTTGAAAGGCCGAGACAGGCCGAAAAAGAGAAATGGAAAAATGTGGTTGAGAGATGGAAGCGTTGTTAATGAGGAATAATGGAAGAGAGAGCTGGATGAAGTGAATGAACAGGAGTCCATGTCAGATTCCTCTCCTCTCCTCCCTGTTTGGCTATCCTGTCCTCCTTCTTTTCCCCACGTCCGTTCCTCTTCTCGCCGCCTTTCTACCTCTCAGCCAGCGGGTGGTGCGCGTCGGCGGCCGCGTGCTGCTGACAGCTCCTGATAGAGGCGTTCTAACGGGAGCAGATGATGATTGACGGCCACGCAGTGAGCTGACAGCACATAAAGGTCACATTAGCTCCCACGGCGATGTGGAGGGAAAGATGGGGAGGAGTGAGAGAAAGCAGGTAGATGAGAGAGAGAGAGAGAGAGAGGGCACAAAGATGAAATGTCAAAAAGCCGGAGAAGATCGGAGAGTGAAAATAAAACTCATCTACTCTGTTGCGACCTTGACTTTATCCATACGCACCTATAGACACCAGTCGGCTTCCCTCATTCCCTCTGCATTCCCTCTGCATTCCCACTGCATTCCCTCTGCATTCCTTCACCTCCGCTTTACCCTCCTCACACACTCATGCATATTGCATCTCCCCGTTTACTCCTGCCTCAGACTACATGCAGCCTGACAGTCTCCACACACAGTAACAGGATCCCGACGTTCCCTGATGCATATGGAGACCGCGGCGGCGGGAGTTTACCTCGCCGCTCCTTGTCCTGCTGCAGCCTCACCCCCCCCCCCCCCCCCCCCCCCCCCCCCCCCTCCCCCC
>JAFBJQ010000332.1:164622-226750 GCA_016785345.1 Trinectes maculatus | reverse complement strand
CCCCCCCCCCGTCCTCCCCTGAGTGCTGTGTGTGGACAGAGACAGACAGAGGATGTGTGTATTTGCAGAGGAAGGGTGTGTGTGTGTCTTTGTGTGTGTGTGTGTGTTTGGTGTTAGATATACACACACATGCAGGACACTTAAACATGAGGACGAACATCACATTATGTGTTGTAGGATGTGTGTGTGTGTGTGTGTGTGTGTGTGTGTGTGTAGTCGTGGTTGCAGTCAAGGTGGAAAGAGGCAATGCATATTATAATGTGGACAAAGCATGAACGTGTCTTTTGTTTTGGTTTTCGCAGTATTTGGGCTCTTTAGTCCATTTGCATGTAAATGTGCGTGTGTGTGTGCGCGTGCGTGTGCGAGTGCGTGTGTGTGTTAAATGCTGTCAGTGGCCAGATGGTTGTGGAAGCTGCAGCATCACTTTGGAACAAAGGAGATGTATCCCTCTGCATTCCCACTGCATTCCCTCTGCATTCCTTCACCTCCGCTTTACCCTCCTCACACACTCATGCATATTGCATCTCCCCGTTTACTCCTGCCTCAGACTACATGCAGCCTGACAGTCTCCACACACAGGAACAGGATCCCGACGTTCCCTGATGCATATGGAGACCGCGGCGGCGAGAGTTTACCTCGCCGCTCCTTGTCCTGCTGCAGCCTCCCCCCCCCCCCACCCCGTCCTCCCCTGAGTGCTGTGTGTGGACAGAGACAGACAGAGGGTGTGTGTATTTGCAGAGGAAGGGTGTGTGTGTGTGTGTGTTTAGTGTTAGATATACACACACATGCAGGACACTTAAACAAGAGGATGAACATCACATTATGTGTTGTAGGATGTGTGTGTGTGTGTGTGTGTGTAGTCGTGGTTGCAGTCAAGGTGGAAAGAGACAATGCATATTATAATGTGGACAAAGCATGAACGTGTCTTTTGTTTTGGTTTTCGCAGTATCTGGGCTCTTTAGTCCATTTGCATGTAAATGTGCGTGTGTGTGTGCGTGTGTGTGTGCGTGTGCGTGTGCGTGTGTGCGTGTGTGTTAAATGCTGTCAGTGGCCAGATGGTTGTGGAAGCCGCAGCATCACTTTGGAACAAAGGAGATGAATTTTTCTTGAGTGATGATAAAGCGATGCGTGATTAAGTGTGTGTGTGCGCGCGTGTGTGTGTGTTTGTGTGTGTAGGAGGCAGAGTAAGTGTGCTTGTGCGTGTGTAAGCATCCCTGCCCTTTTAACGTTATGAAAACCAGAAATACTCCAAACTCATTTTGCAGGTCATCACTCAGGAAAGGTCGTCAGGGAGCAGCTGAAGGTGAGGGATTAATATTTGTTTAGTTTTTTTTTTGTTTTTTTTTAAATATTTTTGGGTGTGATGACGTTATTTCCAAATTTACTGTGACATTGCTGCAAGAAAGTCAGACGGGTTGTAAACAAACAAAACAAAAATACAAAAACAACTTTATACCACTTTACTTCGTGTCAATCAAAAACTATTAACTATTTTTGTAGTATTCTTCCTATTTCGTAAACAACCCTGTTTTTGAAAGTCATACTTTGAAAACCCAACAAAGTTAGTTTATAAATACATTGCTATGTGTGCACCTCGTCTATTTGGTGAATTATTCAACACAACACAAACAGCACTGATTGCAGATTATTTATCACACAAGTGCGTTTGTTTGTCGTTCCATATTCCAAACCGTGAATATCGCTGCACACACACTTTTCCTCCCCGTCTGTAGAATTCCGTGATGCAGTCATTTGGAATCGACGCTGCGTCCAAACTGCTCGACTTATCGTCCTTTAACCGAATATTCATGAGCCGTAAAACGTCTTTATCCCTCATTTGATTCGAGTACTGGCAGCTGCCATGGAAACCGCGCGGCCGAACGCTCATTAATGATGCTGAGTCATTCCTGGTCAGGGAGAAGCTGAGTCGGCAGAATCTCCGTGCTGCTGCATCGCAGTAGAAGCGTGAGGGCGTGTGACCCGCGTTGCCTTCCCCCGTGTCCTACATCCTTCTCCCCTCTGTCAGTCCTCCTGGATGTATGTGTTTGTGTGATCAATAAATCCCTTCATCCTCTGTCCTCCCCCACATCAAATCACGGAGTTTTCTTTTTTTTTATGGAAAGGTCAAAGCTTCCACTGCTGCAGCCCAAAAAAAAAAGCTGGTGTTTATAGATGTGCGAAAATGAAATATGATGATGAAGACATGGAGGTGTTTATTAATGTTCGCTGCCGTGCTGCAACCAAACGCAGCACGATCATCATGTCAGAGAACGTTACCTTCGTCTGATTGATAATTGCTCCGTGTGCATCATGGGAAATGTTAGAACCCTAAACTGATTGATTGATTGATTGATGTAATAGTTTGCGATCAGACTCATCCATGGTGCTCGGTTTGAAGGTTTCAGGTTTGTATAATGAACATCATCCCAGTGTCATCGGAAGAATCAAACATCTGGAAACGGACGTGTGGAGCAAGGAAAACAGGGAAAACAGGGAAAACAGGGATACACGGTGACGGCTTTGATAGATGCCAAAGAATCAACCCTCTCACCTGATACCGATTGACCTCAGGAGGAGAGAGGGAGTGTGGAGGAGGAGGAGGAAGAGGCCAGGGAGATAAAAGAGGAAGGTGTGTCTGAGGTGAAGAGCGGAGGTGAAAGAGGGAGGCTGAGGATAAGGCAACATGAAAAAGTCCGACTGAAAGAGGATCTGAGGAGGAGGAGGAGGGCTGGAGATGAAAGGATGGGCGGAGGGAGAGAGAACAAGTGGATCTGGCAGGAGGATACTAAGAGAGAGGTGAAGTAAAGTTCACAGGGGAAAGAAGAAGGACTCTTTCATATTTCCCTAATTATCCCTTTCACTTTCCACACAGGACTCGTCCTCTCTCAATCCCAGCTTCCCACACACTCCAATTCCACATTCTCTCATTCTTCTTTTTCCGTGTCTCTTTTTACACTTTCATCTTTTTATCTGTCTCTCTCTCTCTCTCTCACACACACACACACACGGACTCCTCATCTCCAGAACACGTCGGAGCTTCGGATCAGCTCAGAAAGTCAGCGTCAGCCAAAACACAGTCTTCACACACGGAATATTAACAACTGTCTGCACGTTCACTACATCCTCTGTGTCTTTGTCAGACCCACACACACACTGACACACAAACCCACAAATCATCAGCCTTCCTGTGCGTGTCTCTGATGCGTAGCCTCAGAACCACTGAAAAACGCTGCCTCTTGTTTTCTTTGTCGACTTTGAGCGGTGTCATGTTTGTGCTTGTTTCCGTGGTGTTAACGCTGTTTGCTCTGATTGCAAAGCGGGAAAGCAGTTTTGTTTTTGTGTGCGTGTTTTTTAGTTGCAGGTCATGTGTGTGCGTGTGTGTGTGTGTGTGTGTTTTTTTTGTCAGACAGACGGGCAGAGATGGACAAGAAGCAAGAAGTGATGGAGCGTGGGGGTGGTGGAGGGGGGGGGGGGGGGGTGGAGTTGTTGTATAAACGAGAGTAGTAACTGAGGAGGGGAAATTAAAAAGGCAGAGGAGAGCTATCACAGAGCCTTTTAATTAGCCACCCCGTTTATCACCGCTGGCAACCAAGCCAAGCCAAGGCACCTTCTGTTGTCCTGATGGGACGAAGTAGGAAAAGCACTTTGCTAAGATGCTGCAGCTTGAAAGAGGAAGACAAGATGAAAGAGACACGGACGCAAACGTTAAACAACCAGGGCTTTGTAATACTGATATATTAACATACATTTAAATATATATATATATATATATATATATACACACACACACACACACACACACACACACACACACACACACACACACACACACACACACATATATATATATATATATATATAGTGTTATGCCTTCCCACCCGGGTGCATGTGTCTTTATGGGCGCGTTCATGCACGGGCTGAAACTACATGTGGGATGTTGGGACTCAGTAATATACCCTGTGGTGCCGGAGCATCCATTCCCACTGTCCTCTGTACACCAGCTCCGTCTAATTGAATCTAATTGGAACAATTAAAGTGAAACTTGTTGTAATCAGGGAGTAATTGGCCTATTGTTATTTCTACGAGTCTCTGAAGGGCTGACGAAGACCAATAAGAGACGCTGTCGCATGGCCAGCGTCTGCTCTGCTTGTTGTGTGCTTACCTTAACCCCTGCGTACACATGAGCATGTGTTTCTATATGCCTATAGCATTAAAAATAATATGTGAGTCACTGTGACAGAAATAGGAATAATTGAGGGAGAATGACGGAGGAAATGAGGAGAGGTGGTGGAAAGAAAAGTGGTTCGATGAAGAGCAGGAGGTAAAACGTTAAATCGGGTGAGTTGATGATTTTTTTTGTCCTGCTGTCATGATGAGTCATGTGATTCACTGATCAGGACTCATCTCCTCATGCAGGTGCTTTTTTTTCTTCCTCTCAGGGTTGATTGAAGTAATTGTTTTCACCTGTTCTCAAACTGGTAACTCTGAGTTCAGAGGTTGTCTTTCATTGTCAACACTGGACCTGATAAGAAAGCTATGTGGATTCCAGATTCCTGACTCATCCGGTCAGTCTCCGGTACCGTGACGTCATTCTGTGACTCTAATGTCACAGCTGAACAAAGTGGAAGTGTTATTGGAGGTGTTTAATTTTAGAAAGTAACGTCCGGACTTTTATTTGTTAGATTGACATGAACATCCACTTCCTGCTCGGAGACCAGGTCCAACCTGTCCAGCTGGACAAAGACCTGATCCTCAGCGTGAACAGGTGAGACACACGTCATGTTGGACTGAACCCTGAATCTGTGTTGTTTTGAAATCTGATCATTAACTTAGTAAAAGCCTTTAACATTTTAAAATGTAACTGAAAGACATGAAATATCCAAATAATGTCAATATCCTAACTATAAATCTAATGACAGTACACATTTTGAATACAGCAAAATGTTAAACGCTAACATTTTAATAGAAAATATCGGTTTGTAAAAGATGCTGAAGATTTGTAAAAAAAAATAATTGTGCTGTTTTTGTTTTCTCTCTCAGGTTGATCGTCATGAAAATCTTCAAACAGTAAGATCAAATGGTTTTATTCTCAATGGCCGCCGTGCCATGTGACACGTCTTCTCTACATTCATCCATGTTGGCCGCCGTGCCGTGTCTGTTGCTTTATGTTGGCCGCCGCGCCGTGTCTGTTGCTTTATGTTGGCCGCCGCGTCATGTCTGTTGCTTTATGTTGGCCGCCGCATCATGTCTGTTGCTTTATGTTGGCCGCCGTGCCCTGTCTGTTGCTTTATGTTGGCCGCCATGCCCTGTCTGTACTTTATGTTTTGAGGAGATGGAACCAAGTGGTGTTGAAGGCTCCAGTAGTTTCAGATGTTTCCTGTGCCACCAGATCAACACACATTTATATATATATTTTATTTTATAGGATTATACTTTACATTGTATTTGGATACTTCATACACTATGTCTATGTTCAGGAGGCAGGGTAAAGAATATGAGTGCGTTTGGGTTTTTCTGGAGGACGTGAACATTGGCAGCGACAGACCTAACTTCACTGTAGACTGTCAAAGTGCCCTCTAGTGGTAGGTGTCACCAAACAGGTGTCATCATAACATACCAGACAGGTCAACGGTGGTCTTTGGTGGACGTTGTAGCAGATGTGGTCACAGCCGCTGCTCATATTTGTCTGAAGCTGACATTTTGGACAGGTGCATTTTTTTTTAGATTGCTCAACTTAACTTTGTGGCTGTACTGTCCAACAGCTTTCAGGATGCCAAAGTACACTGACAATTCCCAAAACCAGTCTTTGTAAAACCAAACCACAACACGTGACAAACTTTGGTTTAGAAATATGATCCTGCTCATGAAGTGGTAGTAGTACAGTGTAAAACAATGCAGGATCACGGTTGTTTACTGGCTGCTGCAGTGGAAACGGAGCAGTTTTCTGGATCTGTACAGAAACATCAGAGGCAGCAAGAAAATGATGGGCAGAGAAAACCACATCAACGATACCAGCACCATACAGTCGTCACTATCAGTCAGCAGGGGTGAGCTGACCAGAGCAAGACAAACAAGAACGCCTACAAAGAAGAACCACAACACCCCTGTGATGGCAGCCATGGTGTTGAAAGCCTTTTGCTTTGATTGGTTAACACACTTCCTGTTCCCACCCACGTCCCCCGGTCCTGGACGAATCAACACACAAAGGACACGAACGCTGCAGAACGAGACAACGACCATGGACACAACCAACAAGGATAAAACTGGAGTATAAGGGTAATCAGGTGAGTAATGTGCCGTTATACCTAGCCACACCAAACACAGCAGCCAGACACAGCCAATGCTGACATTCCTGATCCTGACCCCCCCTGAACGCCTCAGACCCAGGTATGTGACGGGATAAACGACAGCGATGTAACACTCCACACAGGTCAGGCTGTGAAAGAGAATCTGTCCAGGGATCAACGCAGAAGAAACATCTATCCCAATATAAGTTATCGTGATGTTACTGACGTGGATGCCACCAAAATAAAGGCCGGCCCCCAACATGCCGATCAGATTGTTAGCAGTGACATGGTAGGTAAATATATCGGAGTGACTCGCGGATGAGAAGGAACGCTGCTGCCGCCATCGCTGCCGAGCCACATGGAGGACGAGGATGGAAAGAGGGAGGAGGAAGATGAGTCTGGTGATGGTGAGGACAACGGAGATTAAATGTCCAGTTCCGGAGTTCATGCAGATAAAAATATCAGAGGAGTTGACGGACATATCAGGTCGCATGTCGCCTGGTGTAGGAGACCCTAAAAAAACAAAAACAAAAAAGCATTTGGTCGAAGTAAGTTTTTTGTTTTGTACCAAAAAACCCTACATTAGACATTTACAGGAAAAACTGTAGAGGTAAACAATTTTATTTGATACAGTTCAGTTATTACAGAAGTGTTTACAGAAAAACAGTGATTCATTGATGCCGACTGTAAAACAACACACATTCTGTGTGGAGCTGAGTGACGCTGATGCAGTAAAGGTGAAAAATGGGATGTGGTTAAATGACACCCACCTCGTCTGCTGGGTTTCTGGCTTTGTTTCTGGTCTTCTGTCTCCTGTATCTTAAATTCACTGACGCTGCTCGCGAGCATCTGCTCCTCAGATATACCAATGCTTTTATTATGAGCATGAATGCTTCTTTTTTTTTTGCATGCTGTCAAACAAATTAAAGGTTTTGCAAATTTTTCTTGGAATAGTTTTCACACAGGCATCATTTGACTGGATTGACTGGATTCAAATGACATGCAAACCGACTGCTGTTTATTCAAATGACACAGAGCGTCTGTTTGTTTTGCCACACATCAGTGATAAGGTTTTATATATATGTGTGTGTGTGTGTGTGTGTGTGTGTGTGTAGATCATCATCCGTAAATGGTCTATGAGGATCAGTAACCTTGACGCATTTTCTAATACAGGTTTTACCGTGTAATTATGTCCTGGCTGAATATGGATATCTGACTATATCGTTGTCAAAATCTCCATCTAATGACGTCTATGTTAATTACATCTGTGTAAGGGCCACATTAGTATGCTGTCTTACTCTGTAGAAATTCAAATCAAATGCAAAGCGCTCCATTAAAACACCTAATGAAGTGAAAACAGTGGTGGATGTGATTCCTGGGGAAATGCGTTACCTCAACTCTAATCCCAGAATAACGCAGATGCATGTTCCCAACAAATTGTGGAAGACGAAGCAATGACAGCAGTGGCCCCGCATTGTTGTGTAATACCTGCGAGGATGTGACGAAACACACTTTAGACTTTAGACAAACAACACACCATCATCTGTATAATGAGGTTTGAGAGTATTTTCTTAAATGTCAGCCCTCAAAATTAAAAACCTGTTGTTGTTCTTTTGTGCTAATGCTCAGATGCAATTCTTTTCCCCCTTTGCAACTACTAAAGTAGATCAGAAAGCTTTTTTCAGAAAGTTGTTGTTGTTGTTGTTGTTGTCGTCATCGTTGTTTCGATGTCAGAGACATAAACGAGACATGTTCACGTCGTCATATCGACAGAGACAACGAGACGAAACGTAATCACACTGCCGGAGCCCACCCTCGGTCACCAGGCAGTAAGAAGCGATGAATCCGTCACGCCTCCGCACTCTTCGATGAAAACAGTAGTGATGGTCATGGTTGCTATAGCGATGTGATGATCAGGGGTAACAGTTGTTATTGATCAGAGCAGATTGATCTCAGGCTCTGTACGAGTCAGACCTGGGTAAAGGTTAAGAAGCAGGATCTCATAATACAGACTCTTATCTGTCCTGTCTTATCCAGGACAGTGTTATCTTGTTGTCGTTACAGATATTTCTTGCAATGCTCCTTTTCTCAGACCAAAACACCTCCAGCCTCTGTCTCGCTCTGATTCTTCTCTCCTGTTTGCCGGGTCTGTGCGAGGAGCTGCCTGGTGGAACCTTCTAATCAGGGTGCTCCCCACCTCCTCGTTTTCCTCCCTCACCCCCCCACACCCCACCACCCCCCTCCCTCCTCCCTCTGTCCTCCTCGCTACTCCACCTTATCCCCCATGGGATTCCCGAGCCTTAATTATTCATTGTAATTTGTAGATTAATTCTGCACGGCTACCCCTCCTCATCACACACACACACACACACACACACTTCTCTTCCGTTGACATTTTGCCACTTTCTCTCTCTCTCTCTTTCTCTTTTTTGTCCTCCATCTTCCTCCAGCATCATCTCACCATCTCCTCTTCCACTAAAACTGTTGGTTCATTCTTTATTTTTCGTTTCTCCCCCTCTTAATCTCTCCCCTCCCTCGTTTCTACTTCTATACTTGTCTCTTTGTCTTTTTCCTGCCTACACATCCTCTCCTCCTCCTCCTCCCTCTCCCTCCCTCCCTCCTTCCCCCCCTCGTGGTGACAGGTTCCATTATCATGTTTCTCACGCCTCGCCTGCTCTCCTCCTGATGGATGACCTCACACGAATATTAATTTACTGTAGCATTAACAATATCACATCTTATTCTGCACTTACCTCTCCTCCCCCTCTACCTGCTCTACCCTCCAAACACCCTTCAGCCACTTCTCTCCATCTCTGTTTCTCACCTCTCTCCCTCCCTCTCTCTCCCTCACGTCTTCATCTCGCGTCGCACTTTTGTGGAAAGTTAACGTTGCCGCATGCAAAGTAAATTCCTTCGCTCGGTTGCCATTGCATTCAAAAAAGACAACAAAATGTTTATTGCCTATGGAGCGATTCTATTAACTCACTGCAGCTTATCATCCAAACGCAATCTACACACAAACCTGCAGTAAATGCACACTGCAGGAATGCAACAATGGAACTGAGTGGCATTTACCGTGCCCCCCTTCCCCCCCCTCCCGTGAGAGCTGCATAATTCATGCGGCGCATCATGACACGCGGTGCATAATGGAAACGCTGAGTGAAAGGTGCTCGCACGATACGCAGATCGTCAGCTTGAAGGAGAGAAAGTGTTGACGCGAGGGGAGATGGAGGGAGCGGAGAGACGAGTGCTGGTGGACGTGGCGAGAACAGGCCGTTGACCTCATACCTCTGCTCATACTTCATCATCCATCGCTTTCTCACGCATCTCTCTCTCTCTTCCCCCCACCCCCCCACCCCCGCCCAACATCCACTTCTCACACTCGACGTTCATCTGAACAGCAGGACTCTTTGTGGTGTTTGGCTGCTGCTGTTGTGAGTTCAGCCCCAAAGTCTTGTGCGTCAGAGACAGAGATGGATACTCTTTAATATTCCGTAGATCAAAAGTGTTGTTGTCGATGTGGATCAGATAGGTTGTGGCAATGCAGGAAATATGCTGAGGTCAGCAGATTCCCTGTAAAACCAATAAAGGTGAAAACTGTCCCGCCTTTACAAGTGCAATAAAACGAACGGGGCAACAGGGGAGATGTCAGTCAAATAGCGTCTGTGCATGCCCACACAGTTCTCATACATATGAGTTGCACTGTGTGTGTTTTTATACATATAGAATATATATTATAAGGTGCATTTTGGTGAAATATATTGCAAATTGCCATGTAGACGTGGTGTACTGGAGAAGAACTGTGCAACATGCACTGCCTCAAATGCAATAATAAAAAGAAATGTATAAAATTATCTACATATATATATATATATATATATCTATATATATATATATATATATATATATATATATATATATATATATATATATATATATATATATGTATATATGTGTGTGTGTGTGTGTGTATATAAAGATAAGAAGAAGAAGGGTCGTGGTGGTAATGGAAAAGTCACCTTGATCATTCCGGGGATAATTTTATTTCCCACTAATGGACTTGTCTAATTAACTGACCCGCTTCAGCGTGAACCTTCATTACAGCTCCTGCGTGTGACATCAGCAAGTTTTATTTTTAAAGGACAAACGCAATCACAAATTATTTCTTCCAAAAATGTCTGTCAGTAATTTCCTCTTCCTGTTCCTTTCTTGTTCAGCAGCCGGGCAAATATGTGCAGCTGACTGAGAGTCTGTGCCTGTCAGTAATCATGCACTATGCATATTGCACAATGAGCCCTATATATATATATATATATATATATATATATATAGAGTATATATATATATATAGAGTATATATATATATAGAGTATATATATATATATACTGACACATCAGAAGGCTGTTGCGTGTGAATATCAGAAGGTGTCTGTATAAATAGTGTAGTGCAAGTTGTTGTACTCTGTTGTTACATAGGAAGCAAAAATGAAAGATGCATGAACGGAGCCAGTGGAGCAGTGGAAGTGGAGCGTGTTTCTATTCTCCAAGTGAACTCCATCCATCCCATTCTGATCTGAGGGCACAATCAATCACTCAGCCTCACGATCAAGGGTGATCTGATTAGGTAGTGAGACAGGTCAAAGGTCAAGATCAGTGCAAATTCATATCTTTCCCGTTCTGAAAGAGAAAGATTGAAGAATACGTTTTTGTTCTGTCTGTTCTGCTGTGGACTTAAGCGTCACGGTGTGTGAGCGTCTGTTTGTCCTTCTGGAGGTTGTGTATTGTGTTGTAATTTACACAGTGCTTTGCTAATCGTGTGTGTGTGTGTCTGTGTGTGTGTCTGTGTGTGGGCTTGTGCAACATCAGTTAAGAGTCTGTGCCGCATGGTAGAAAAATGTCAAGTAGGAGTCGGAGCAAACAGCTGCAGTCTGAGAGCTAACTGCTTTTGTCCTCCAGCGAAAACCCTCTCCACGTCTCTGCTGCCTCCGTGAGCTCTCAGCAGATAGAGACTCCTCTCCACTTCTCCTCACTCTGTCTGACAGACTCAGCCCGAGTCACAGCAACTTACAGCAACACTTACACACCAGGTCTTTATCAACACACACAGTGGATGCATTCGTACCCCTGACTCCGACTCAAACACATCATTTGCTATTGTGTGAATATTGTTATATAAAACAATCTCATTGTGAAAGGTCTGACACAGTGACACAGTTGTGATGAACTACCCGGGGCTCGTACCCCTCTGCGCCTCAGCCACAGATGAAACCATTGTGGAAATGGCGCGGTGAGCGTGGGTGTGCAGAGAGGATGTAACGCCGCGGCAGTGCGTCCTCCAGATCGATTGATGCTCGGGTAAATGTCCAAATGATCTGCTTTGTCATAGCAGGACGAGCTCTGGCGAGATGAAATATGTATGAGGGTCCTTCAGACAGCTCTGTGTTTAAAAATCCTTTTCATCCTACGCCGTGAACGAGTGTGTGTCTGTGTGTGCGCGTGTCCGTGCTTCATAGTGTACCTCCAGGAAGCTCTGGTTATGGAGTGAAAGTGGAGTGGGCCACAGCCGTGTACAGTGCTACCATATACCGTACATACAAAGTGTATTTTATCTTTGCACAGGCTGAGGACACAACAGATTAAAAATTGTGTTGTTTTTTTTTTTTGTACATTTTTGCTGAACCCAGATCCGGTTGGGATATAAGGAACCGGACGCCCGTTGGTTTTGAGGTGGATGAGGTCAGTGCTCTTTCTGCCCAGTAGAGTTTGGTGGGGGGAAAAAAACAAAAAAACAACCTGAGCTACCAAACTTTTCTGTCTGCTCCAGATCCCCCTCGCTGTGCAACATAATAACGCCGGGACTGCTGGGTCCCCTCCCCTGCTGTGTGCAGACGTTCCTGGGAAGTTGTGTTGCTTGTGGACATGATTGGGAACATCAGTCCCAGGAGCAAAGCTTGTCTCAGTCGGTCCATCTGTGTTACTCTTTGAATGTCATCGCCACCTAACATGCCACTATAACCAATGAACATACATATAATGTGTGTGTGTGTGTGTGTGTAGGTGTGTGTGCGTGTGTGTGTGTGTGTATATATATATATATCTATATATATATATATATATATATATATATATAGATATATATATATATACAAAAAAATTATTTAAAAAATAACATGATAAAGAAAAATCTGAAAATAGATGAGTTAAGTTAGCGCGCCGCTCGGAGAGACAGCGTCGGTTATCTCAGTAACGGTCCGATTGTTCTGTAAATCTACCAAACACAAAGTGTAATTATCGCGATTTAAGAAAAAACAAACTTTGAGTCAACGTTCACATATTAAAAACCACAGAAGTCCCAGTTTATTTGATGGCAGCAGATTCGGCGAATAGAGAAAAAAAAAATGTTATCGCGCCTGATTGAGTTTATATTTACTTCCCCCTCTCCTGCACTGTTTCAGCTGAACAACGCCGATCAATGTGCGATTGTGCCACTTTGGCTGATCGGGACCCAGAACGACTCCGATTCTCTGATCTTCCATCCATATTTACAAATCAGAGCTTTATCTCTCTTTTATTCCCCAGGTTCTGCTCGCGTGTGTCCGAATTGGAAATCGGCCACGACGTTTGGCATTATGCTTTAATGCCTAGAATAAAATGGGAATTTCAGAGGCCTCAGCAACTGTTGGAATTTACTATACAGAATTTTGGTTACACAACATGCATGCACACAAACACACACATATTCATGCTCTGTCAAGCTTTTATTGTGAGGCACTTGACGTGTCCGCCATTAAAAAGTTCCACTTGCCAAGAAAAATTAGTTTTACAAATATCAACCACTCGCTGCCGATATGAAAATAAAAGTCGTGCCCTTTCTTTTTTTTTTGTTTAACAATAATTATTCCGACACTAACTTATGAAAAGCAAAACGAGATAACGGGCGTCAAACCCGAGTGCTGATGGACGAGCCAGGACAGGACGCCTTCTCCTAAACTCTGCATCATTTGAAATGGCTCAATAGGAGCCTTTTCCAATATCTCTCCCACACCTGGGGCCCACGCTCGCACAACAGAGTCACTCTGAGACTCTCTCATGTGCACGGGGAAACAAGACAGGGGTGGTGGGGGGGGTGGTGGGTGAAGCATGAGGGTGAAGCAGTCGGTTAGAAATAGGGAGAAGAGAATAAAAGTTTACCGTGTCGTTAGTATATAGGCAGACGTCAAGCTCAATTAGAGACGCGGTGAAATCTCTCTCTCTCTCTCTCGCCCTCTTCCTCCACTCTCTCGTTTCGTCACTTCAGCGAGCAGTCGTGCGGCTGATTTCAGGAACGCCGGCGGAGCCAGAGCTAGGTGACAGTATCTTGGAGTTGCGACTCCAATAACGAGATGCACTTTTCTTGACCCGCAGACGCTTCAGAGCAAAAGGAGAAGTGAGATTCAAGGCTTTTCTCCGCGGGTGAGGGTTAGAACTTCAAGTTGCCGTCGCGACTTCCAAACTTTTCCGCCGGCGCGACGAGACGGATGAAAAGCAAAGGAGTAATGAAAGGGAAAATGGATGATAAGGTTGGGAGCGGTCAGAGCAGCTGGTCTGAGCAATGGTTGAACAGGAGAGTCGAATGTTCCTGTTGGAAATAATAATCCTTTTTTTCATTTCTACCAGGCACATTTCCAGGAAACTTGGTAACGACTGAAGCTACGAGGCTAAAGGCCCATATCTGGTCAAGTAGCCGTCATTTAACCCACAGTACTGCTCCCATTAATTAACTGTCATCCCTAAATGTTAACAAATGCCCCACTTCCACGTGGGAGCTGGCAATAAAAATGATTTGTTTGATCTATCTCCTCCAACACAGAGCTCCCCCCCCACACCGAGTGCACGGGGGTAATAACTACGCAGTGTCATTACCCGAGATTAATAGGGCTTTTAATGTAGTCATTAAACCGCAGTCTGAAATATAAATGACAGTCGTCAGCCGTGATAGTATTCTTTTCCATTTCAGGATGCCGTGACGCTCCGGTGGGGGCCGCGATTATAGGTGCCGCCGGTACCATCCGGCGCTAACGGCGTGCTTTGGCATTTACACCTCGCTGGTTTCCAAACGGCGAGGGCCGAGCTCGCGGAGAGGGTGTGACATGTTCCTATCACAGCTTCCCAGAAGCTAGATTTATCAAGGATGCTTTTTTAAAGAAATGTACTTTAACACGACAGAGACGTTCATTTTTAGTGTCGTGGTCATTTTATATTTTATATACAGGGGGTCCTCGAGTTACGCCGGTCGCGAGTTATGTCGTTTTCGTGGTTACGACACATCTCCCGTGAACTTCTTTGTTTCGGCTTAAGCGGTTTGCCCCGTAAATACGTACAGACTTCACACGGAAACTAGTTGGTGAGCACTCTCTCTGTCTCTCAGCGCGCCTGCTGGCTCTCCAACACCTCCACATGGGAACATGAGGTTGCGGGTTAATACCCCAGATTGGCGCCGCCATCTGTCTGCTGCTGTCCACCACCTTGGGCCCTTGAGGAACCCCCATTTGCTCCCCGTGCAAATGGGATGCTCTGTACTTACTGTACTAACAAATATATATATATATATATATATATATACAGTATATGTAGATGTGGAATGCAGAAAATTAATTTCCCTGTCTGTGTGGACAATAAAGGTGTTTCTTCTTCTACTTCTTCTTCTTCTATAAATTGTAATGAACTTGAAAGTATGTGACACGTCTGTGCGACTGTAGTTTATTTACAGACTTTAATATGAATTTGCTGCGGTGTTGTACACTGTGTGTCTCATGTTCAGGTTGCACAGGTTGTGAACATTAATTAAGCTGCAGTGCTCTTGACCTTCTCCGCCAACACAAGGTACTTGTGAGTCTTTCAGTTATTTATAACTTGTTGCTGCTGTTTCGATGTCGGGGTCCAAATAACGGGGATAAAGTGAAATCACTCCTCCATAACTAGAACACACCCACAGTTTGTTTTTCTTCTTAACCTTTACATAACAAAGCGTTTTGACTAAAATCATACTCGTACCTGAATCTACCTGTAACCCCAGTGAGGGCGGAGCCAGCCTGATGCTTAACCTATGTCATTGCATAATGTTTGTGTGTTGCATGTCCTCATAAACCACCATGTTTTGAGCAGCGTGGTTTCGTGATGTGACAAATACGTATGCGTATTAGGATGTAATCCTCTTGCTACGCGTCACACATCTCATCTCTTTGAAATGAGGGCGATTACGGCGCGCACACACACTCTCTCTCTCACACACACACACACACACACACACACACACACACACATGCTGAGATTTATGATGTCGTCATGTTGTTCATGTGCATAACACAGGATTGCGTGTCATCAGCTTGATTTCAAAACGATCATCGTGGTTCTTATCTTGATCCCCGTTGTTGTTGTTGTTGTATTAGTGTGTGTGTGTGTGTGTGTGTGTGTGTGTGTGTGTGTGTGCGCACGTGCTGCATCTCCTCTGCTTAAATGATTCAACATCCCCATTTAAAAAAAAATCCCATCTGTCATAAATGGCATCACTAATACGTTTGATTCCATTACGTTTAAGCTTGAATTCATATAATCAGGTCGGCGCCAATTAATAGTCTGGTGCTCACTTTATACTTTTATACAGATGTTAATTAAACCTTTATTACTGAAATCAAAGAGATACATGACAACATGTAACCAATGACCCTCAGCTTCCTGTCTCTCTCTCCCTTTCCTCACGTTTCTGATTGGATGAGTGCTGCTGACATCATAAATCCGTTTCTCGCCATCTCTCCCAGGCTGTGGCCCAATAACGGTGTCTATCAGCAGTGGACACAATCAATCAGTCTATCAATCACCCAACAAGCGATCACTCGTGCGTTACGCCAAACACGTTTCCGTTTATATGGCGCTCTTCGCGGTCGGCGACAGACGAGCTGGTCAGGATGCTAGGTTTCATGCAGCGAGCCCTGCGGGGGGCCTGTCTTCCAGGACGGCCCCTCTGACAGCAGGGGGCGGGCGATTTTACATGAAACAGGAAGTCTGCAGGATTGTGGAATTTTGGTTTGGTCTCATAACAACACGCATACAGGGAAGTGGCACTGAAATCCTGGGTTCTAAGACGAAGGATTCACACGTCTGCGTGTTTTTTTTTCACTTCCTCTTGCTCCTTTTCGTCGCCATTTCAGTGTGTTCATATCAAAAATTCACCGAATAGGACAAAACCATATTCGTCTTACTAAATATTGATGGAGTTAAGATAAGGTTCTTAAGCTTCAGGGCCCCTCGGGGGGTTGGGGGGGGGCTTCAGAGGCCTCGAGTGATTTAAAGAAAGGTAAAACGCGTACTTCAAACACACACATTAACGCGAATGCTCATACATCAAATGGAAATAATAGAAATTCGCTGCTTTCGGCGCTTTTGAATCATTAATGAGGCAAAAAAATTGCCTGGAAAAGGTAAAAAGAAGAAGAAAACATTTGCACTCCCTCGTCCTTCGCGGCGCGACGACAAAACGCTGCGTTCACGTGCTGTGGAGGAGGAAGAGACGGTCGACTGACAGCTGTGTTTTTTGGCTTAAGACGGTTTCAAGTCTTACATCTCTTTCAAAGACGTTGACCTTAAATACCCAAACTTTGTCATAGATACACGGCCGGAGGAAGAAACTCGCAACCACACACCTTAACCTTTCCGCGTCGACATTGTGACTCGCTGCTTTAATGAGGACCAGAGGCGGCTCGGTCTCAGAGAGCTGATTAGTGGTTTCACTTTTACCTACTGCGCCTTTAATTCACTAATGGTCGGAATTCATCCTCCTCCAGTGGCGCTTATTTCACCATCACACCCACACTGCAGATGGCGAGGACATATGCAGAACGTCTTCTCGCCGCTCGCTCATTCATTTTCCACCCAACGCGAGATGAGACGTAATAGATATAGATAATCTAGATAGCCCCTTCCAGAAATCCAAATGTATTAAATAAATAGTGTTAGCGGGCAGGCTAACGGAATTGTCGCGTTCTGCAGGAAGACAGTTGCATTGATTTCCCTCTTGCTTTGCCAACTTTACGACGTCTACAGTCGCCCCTTATTTATCGTACGAGCTGACACGACACAAATTCCAAAGACAAGGATGCAGGTTTAAACACAGTGGTTTTCTGACTCATCCTGTGTGTGTGTGTGTGCATGTGGATAATCAGGCGAGTAAAAGCTACACTGACACATTGCTACAATAACACACTGTACATTTGCATTGTTATATTCATTCAAAATGAGTGTTTCATTGGTGTTTAATACCTTTGCATATATATTGTGCAGAGGGTGGCTGTCACACGCGCAGACGACAATTAAACGGCAGTAATGTACAATTGTCCTTTGTCCATTAGTGTGTTTTTGTGTGTGTGTGTTCAGATTGCCAAAGGAATAAATGGCCAAAATGACACTCAGCATTATAGGGCTGCTGCTCACGGCGTTTAAAACTGCATCGAGCCATTCACTGCAGTGAGGCGCATCAATAGTCATTTCCCTGAACACGCACACACACACATACACACACACCTCAGAGGACATAACATTGACTCACATTAATTAACTTCACCTCGAACTTAAATCTAAACCTTCCTCATCCTTAAAACTTGTCTTTACCTTAAAATTTAACGATTTCACTTACGTGGACTAAAGGTGGATAAGTCCCCTTAATGTTACTTTGTAAACACATCTAGGTCCCCACAACATGACTAATACACACACACATACACACACACACACACAATGACAGACCCTCGGTCTCCATGGAGCCCCATGAAAAAAAAAAACATTCCTGATTGGCTCCTATTGTTAAAGGCGATGTCAGGAACCAGCCCGTGAGCTGCGAGGTGATGAGCAGCAAAACAAACAGATATTTACCCCCTGACAGCTCGAGATGATAATGCTGTTTTTAAGGGAGGTGAAGGACCAGACATCCACATTCTAGAAACTCGCCGACCTATGAAGCCATCCTGTAAACAATTTAATTATAGTTTAAACGTAAGCAAACACCACATGTCCTTAGTGGCATCTACCACGGTTTGGTGTCAGGGTCCCGGTGGAGCTTCTGCTGGCTCGCTGTCCCGGCTTAACGATATCCAGAGAGATGTTGTCTACGTTTGCAAAAAAGGCCTCATTTAGATGTAAATTTTTATTGTCAACCAACTCGCGTGACGGTAAAAACTAATGGAGAGAGAGAGAGAGAGAGAAAAAACTCACATTTTAAGGCAATAATTAATGGCTTAATTAGTGAAAACTGCAATACACGTGCTCATCAGCGTGATAAATGGTATTAGCCGAGGCAGCAGTGTCACTGCGAGCTCTTTTTAATGGCTTTCTGAAAACCACAGGAGAACACAACTGGAGGGAAGAGCAGTGCTGCGCGAGCGGTAAGTAGCAGAGTTTTCATTAGCAATAATGACACGAGAGGGGGGAAAAAAATGGGAAAATGAAAATTACAGCAGCTGTTATCCTCTAAATCCTTTAAATAAACATTGGCAGGAGGCTTTAATGAGAGCGAGGTGCTCGATGGAGCCAGAGAGGACGGGCGGAGCGTCCACTGTTAAATACCTGTGATGAAGGTGGTCACACCTTGAACATTGCTGTGGTATTCAGTCCAGTGATCAGCCACGACGGGACCCCTGCTGCCAGCGTGTGTGTGTGTGTGTGTGAGTGTGTGTGTGTGTGTCTTTTTCAACCTGTCATCCCCGCTCTCTCATGAATAATTTATCACAGACCTCATAATATCACATCTTTAGAATCACAGATTAACACACCGGGGGATGAGGCTGATAGAAGACAGGGGGGGAAAAGGGAGGTGGTGGTGGTGGTGGGGGGGGGGTTGAAGGAGGTGCGCGAGACCCTGACCTCCCACCTGTGTGCGAGTGCATTTTGATTCATGTCACCAAGACTCTTTCTTTTCTTTTCTTTCATTTTTTTTTGCAACCAGCATCATAAAAATCAAAAAAAAAAAAAAAAAAAAAATCCAAAAGGCTATGACAAGAATAAACAGGTGTCAGGTCCGACACACACACACACATCCAATTTATCAATCAACGAATCAATGACTGATTCAACTGAGGTGAAGCTAAATTCTGTGACACGCGTGTATTTATGATACCCACTGTTTTCTGATTGGCCCCCGCAGCAGAGGGGGGAGGCGTGGTTCAGTCCATCCTTACATGAAAATATTGTTTCCTCATTGTCGTACATTGTCGTTAATTATAAGGCCGTGCGATTCAGGTTTAAAACGCCTGTCGTTCATTTCCCCCTCTTTTGTTTTTCCCCCAACAACTTCATTTCATGTGTGAGTGAATTACACACTTACTCCCTACGAGCCCAAATCGTAAGCGCGCTTTGAATGCGAATGTGTTTTTAGGCTGTGAGGTGTGTTATTACAACTGTGAGAGAGGTTCTTTTGAATTTAATGAAGCTTCTGTTGTTTGTCACCCTCTTTAGTCTGTGGAGGAACTGAGGGAACTCAACAGGGGAATGCAGAACATCTGTTCAAGATGAGCCGGTGATGTCGGGTAAACAAAGCCTTCACACTGACTCTGAAACTGCATCATCACTGGATGGTAATTCCACTATTTGTTTCTGTTTCTTTTAGCGGTGTCCAATATTATCGGCCGATATTGGCATTAATATTTAATATCGGAAAATATCTGTATCGGTTTTTACTTTTTTAATGACGCAACTTTTACACAACGTGCATCAAACTCTTCAGCTACTTCTCTCACTCAAAATGTCAAAATATGAGAGATGTGATGTATAGTTATGTATAGTGTATTTTGGGATACTTTTGTTTGGTTTTGTTTACTTTTGTTTGTTTGTTTGCCTGAAATGATTTCGCTTCTTGGGGGAGGGGCCCTGCATATATCGGTATCGGTTGATATCTGTATCAGAAATTAATTGTTGGACAATATCGGTGTATCGGTAAAAAAGTCAATATCAAATATCCCCAGTTTCTCTCTTTGCTTCTGCTTTATTTTTTAAAATCTTGAAGGGTCCATTCAGGTTGGGACTTTATTTGTGGTCGCCACCAAACGCCATGTTGACAGTCTGCTACATTAGCTCATTTAGCTGACAGCGAACTCATCACCGAAGGACCACACAAATAAAATTGCAGGATGGAGCTGCTCCAAATACATATTGGAAAGACAGATTGCTCCCATGTCATTTGGATAGATTAAAAAAAAAAACTCTTTAAAAAAAAGTTTTCTCAGCGGAACATTTTGAATGTAGATTTTTTTTAAAAAGTATTTATATTTTTCATTATTTTCAACGCTGAGCAAAAAAACAAACAAATTACGTAACTGATCCATTTAACTGCAACGTCACCATTGGTTCATGAGGAGGGAAAAAAAGAAAACGCCAGACCTATTTCCCTCTAGTGCTCATTCTGACAGGCCACTTCATTACTGTTACAAACCTGACAACAAATATGGGAAACAATTAGTCAATAATAAATGTCTATATTGTGTTGACTGCCCCCTTGGTGACCCTTCAGCTGTAGATTTATGTATCAGCCGCAACCAGCTTCTTTCCTCATGACGATGACAACGACAACGACAACGACAACGACAACGACAACGACAACGACACACTGACAAGGCATCAATCTTTGCTCCCTAACTGAACACCGCAGAGCAGAACACCCACAGGGATGCCAGACGATCGATATTCAGAATACATTCCAGCATCCACTTCCCACTGGCCCTGCGGGAGAGAGAGAGAGAGAGAGAGAGCGCGCGCACACACACACACACACACACTGTCGCGAGTTACCTGTGCACAGTTCTACACATACACAAGCACAGGCACGTGTGCGACACCAGGGAGGGCAGTGCAGTTGACATGTCAGCGTGCTGCAGGCAGGCGGCAGTGAGCAAAGCCCCCTGTTGTGAAACCTTAAAGTGTCATTAGCTTCCTCTGTTGCAGACACCACCTGCCTGGCTGCCATTCAGCATCCGACACGCAAACGTCCTTGAATGGAAAAGAAAGACAAAACAGAAACAACAAAAAATGTAAAATAAAAATAAAAAAAGTCAGAATCCAAAATGACCTCAGTGAACTTGATGTATTTTGGCTTTTTTTCCCCTTTGTGGCTGTCTTTCTGCTTTTCGAGGAAAACAGATGAGAGTCAAATTGAATTTAAAAAAAAATATTACACAATTACACATACACAACAACAAATACTGAAACAGTGACACGTTTATGCGTGTGTAAACAAACATTTTAAGATTCGAAAACATCGTTTTTTTATTAGTCTGACAACTTTTGCAGCGTATTCCTCCGTGTGCATGTTCTGTTATTGACATGAACCTCCTCTCACCTCTGCACTGTCACTATTCAATGTAACAAAAAAAAATAGAAAAATTAATAAAAACTTCCTACTCTTTATTTCCCTCGCACTTTTGTGCAAGCGTGGAATTTCTGCAGACCTGATCCCTGTTTCATAAGAGACGGGAAACTGTCAGCAACAAACTGGTGATTTTCCCGACTCCTGCTTGACTCCAGTGCTTTTTTTTGTCAGGCAGTATTTTTGTACGGCAGCGTGTAGTGGAGAGGAGTAAACGGGTCGGAGGGCTGAGGCTCAGTCATCCACCAAACCCATTAGACATGAGACGAGTCACCACTATTATAACAACAAATGAAAGTAACACTAGTAAAATGTACTATTAGACTCTGATTAAAAAGTATAATAGTCCAATATTTACTCTGAAATTAGTGTGTGCATGTATGAGCATGTATATGTAGATGTGTGTGCGCGCGCGTGTGTGTGTGTATATGCATGTATATGTATGTATATATGTATAGATAGGAGGAAAAGGACTCATATCTATCTATCTATCTATCTATCTATCTATCTATCTATCTATCTATCTATCTATCTATCTATCTATCTATCTATCTATCTATCTATCTATCTATCTATCTATCTATCCATCCATCCATCCATCCATCCATCCATCCATCCATCCATCCATCCATCCATCCATCTATCTATCTATCTATCTATCCATCCATCCATCCATCCATCCATCCATCCATCCATCCATCCATCCATCCATCCATCCATCTATCTATCTATCTATCTATGTACAGTACATACATATACATATATTTAAATGTGTGTGTGTGTGTATATACACATTCATACATACATACATATTTAAATATATATTTATATATATATATATATATATATATGAGCTCTTCTCTCTGTGCTGTGTCTGAGTGTTTATGCAGCAGTGTATCAGATGTTGTGATCCAGCCCCTCTTATCATGTCTGCATGTCTGCGGGCCCTGTGAGTGGGCTCACTCAAACTTTCCCCCACAGTGCAGCGACGGAACAAAACTTTTCCGTCCTCGAGACTCGTTGGCCACTGCGTGAACCCCAACGTTTCAAATCCCATTTCTCTAGTGTGGAGAAACGGGAAGCGGAAAAAAAAACCACACAAAAACGGAGGAGAGAAGAGAAGGGGATGAGCACGGGGGAAGAAGAGGAAGAAAAGACGTGGCGGGTGGAGGGGGGGGGGGGGGGGGTTGCGGGGGGGGGGGGGGGTCGTTGCTCAGTTGTCTCAGTAGATAAGAAATAAGCTCATATAGCTTGAACTCTCCATGGATGTGCTTTCAACATGGTGCATAAGCAGATATAAATATATTAATGGCGGCAGCCTCTACATTTATTAAAGAGGGAAATTCTGTGGCACCCTGAGGGGTAATGAATGACACAGTGATTCATCTGGGTTTTGTGTGTTCCTGTGTGCGTGTGTGCGATCAGTGCGACTCTCTCAGACGCACGCACACATCTGCGAGCTGTCATGAAAAGTGCGCGTGTCAGTCTGAGAGGGGCCAGATGTTCTTCGCCTGCTTCCGTTCTGTCTTAACCGACACTTGTTCACTCTCTTGTTGTCACGTCATGATCCCGGCGCTTTTGTGTAATTAATAGTTCACGCTTGCTGTCGCACAATGAACAAAAACGACAAAAAACAAAAAAAAAACCTACAGATATTTGTTTGGATTTGCTGAAAATCATCCTGTTCCTGTTTGTTGTTGTTTTTTCCTGGTTCACTTTCCATTCTCCGCCTGATAGAGCTTTTCCATTTTTCTCTTTTGCAGCTTGCCTATAGGCTCCTATATTATTCATGAACTCCATATTGTTTTTTTTTGTTTTTTTTTTTGCACTGAAGCAGAAAACATGTTTTCCCTCCTATATTACCTACAGCACACCATACATTCTCCTCCACAAAGTCTCATCCACAATTTAGCAGGGCCAAACTTCAGGATTACTGCAGGTTACTGCATGAATAATTTAATCTCATCATTTCACTGCATTCACATCTCAGGCCTGACGTGTCGCCACTGAGTTTACAGGAGCAGAAGCAGGGTTGGGTTTGTGTGACAAAGGCTCTGAACCGGACTTAATCTGGCCCATCTGACCCATCTGGCCCATCTGACCCCGGCACCATCCATGTGTTCGTTTGCCCACTTTAAATAAATAAAGAAACGCCACAATGGAGAAAAAATACTTTTTAATTATCACACAGATTCTATCCCTTCGTGTAGCGTTTTATTTAAACTAATGTCATAAGATAAAAGGTATAAAACGGTCAGAGTTAAGGCTAAAGTCTGACGAACCCAGACTTTAGCCTTAACGCTAACGCTAACCCTAACCCTAACCCTATTCAGTTGATTGTTTTTATAACAACCGCAATTCGATTTAACGAAATAATGATGAAGAGTTAAGTGATTTTCATTCATCTGTTGGACCATTGATTACTTTGATTGACTTTAGGGTTCGACACGCATGTATGTTTACGTTCAAGTGGCAGCCCCCTCCAGCAGATATAAGATTTACGATTCTGGTCCTGCGCGAACAAAAACAGGAAACAGTATGAAATAGTTAGAAAATCCATGGATTGAGGAGGTCAAAGGTGAATGGCCTGAATAGTGTGCACAGTGCTGAAAGGCCTTGCTCACTCATTCCCTCAGTTTGTTGTCATTGTCACCACTGACTCTCCCGTTTCTCCAACACGCACCTTCTCCGTCTCGTCAGACTTTTCCGTTTCAAGACGACGTCATTGAAACGGTTTCCGACGACATTCCTCACACAGCTGTCTCTCCGCTACCCCGATCGTGTCGAGTCGCCCGTTCCTGTGCCAAGTAATCTTCCCCATCAAATGTGATGATATGCAAACGAGTTGATTATAACATGACGGCAATCAGCGGGGCCCGTTCCGGATCACGTTGGATCTAAAAATTGCTGTAGCGACGCCACCAAAGCCAAAACGAGAAGCCTCGTTATGCAGCGTGTGATTATGACTGAACTGTCAAAATATGCTGCCAAGACGTGCATCATCCTTATTAGTCGTGTTGTGTAGATGGTGTTTCAGTATAATTTACAGTGCAGGCCTATTCATTCACTCGTTATTATTTACATTTAGGGATTTTTGGCTTTGTTATTAAAGTCACAGCTATGAAATGGGAAAACCCGGAGAAGTCAGATCCCCTTTGAGGTGGCCAACATGTAATTTCAGGATCGTTCATGCATGAATCACTTTCTATTAGTCGCCAACAATGTCTTACTGACACAGTGTGGGCGAGCAGGGTCACTGTCGGCACCAAGGGTCAAGTCAATTATCCCAAACCCGCCGTCTGATTTTCATCCGTCCTTAACCTCCGACTTACCTTTTGACCCCGAGGACCTCTGATGTACCCCGACTTATGCCACGTGTGTGTGTTTGCACTTGTGAGCCTTGTGTGTGTGTTAACACGTGGGTGCGCGCTTGCTAAGGACCTGTCTGTGCACCAGACACTGAGACAGTTTCATTAGGACTGCTGGATCCCAGGAGGGGGGCATGTGAATAATTACCAATTAGGCTGTTGTCAAGAGCCGGTGGTGGTGGTGGTGGTGGTGTTGCGGTGCTGTGGCAGCCATGGAGGGTTAGAGTGGGTGTATGCATGCCTGCGTTACTTGTTCGACATGATTACGCACTCTGTGTGTGTGTGTGTGTGTGTGTGTATGTGTGTGTGTGTGTGTGTGTGTGTGTGAGTTTCTCATTGAAACACTCCCTGAGCAGTGGAGCGTGCCGTCATGGCTGTTAAAAACAGAACGTTGTTTAATCTAATGCTTCAGTCATTTGCCGGGGTTTTTGTCAGCTTTGTCACCTAATTATAAAACGGCCACGTGGATTACACACACACACACACACACACACATCCACACACACACACACACACACGCACGTCAGACTCAGAACCCCTCCCCTCTATGCAGCCTCGCTCTTATTATTTATAATCTTTACTGTCAATGATATATTTTCCTTTTTGTGGGGCTTTTGATGTTTACATTTAAACTTTAAGATGAATCCTAATCATAAAACACACAAAGAAATCAAAAAATTAAATAATAATAATAGAGAACAGGGGCCCCTCTTCACCTTCATACTACTTTGACTGACAGCATACATTACATATGCAGTTACATACGCAGTATGTTGTGACAGTGCACATCACTGGTGTGAATGAGTCGTATCTAGATGAGACTGACGTCACAGTCAGAGCGTCGATGCGGGCTGTTGGTTTACTCGCCCTTTTCTTCTCCTCCCTGATGGAGGAAAGTGAGATGGAGGAGGACGAGACATAACGGTATATAATGGTCGCTCACCGCCTTCTCGGTCCAAACCTAAACAACCCCCCCCCACCACCACCACCCTCGTTTCCCTCGTTTGTCATCCAGCTTGGCTTGTTCCGTGACAGTGAGATGGGCTGATAGGAGAAGAGGCGAGGTGGTTGGGCTGATGGGTTGACTTGTCAACTCTCCATCTCCACCTCCTCCTCCTCCTCCCAGCTTGTTCTGCTCACCCTTTATCTTTCCTTACCTGCAGCTACACTGTTTCCCGCCTCTCGCTCGCCCTTTATGTTGTCTCCCGACATCCTTCTCTCTCTCGCTTTGCCCGCCGGCCCTGAAGGATGAGGAGCATCTCAAGGAGATGGAGAGAAGGAGGAAGAACTCGTCAGTGTCTTAGACCGCTCTGTGGCTCGGACGTATTATAACACGGTGCGATATTTCTCGAGCTCATCCTCCATCTTTAATTCACTTCACAAAGTTTCTCCTGGACTCCTCTTCTATCTGCCTCTTTTTTTTATCCTGTAGTCGGAGAAAACAGACGCCTTCGCTTTTTCTCTTTTTCCAGTGAGCACCCACCTCCTCTTTATGTCGATGGTTTTTCATTTTCATATATATATCCCCTTCTGTGATTGAGAAAAAATATATAATTATTTAATCTGCATATGTAATTGATATGTTAGTTGTTGTTTGCGAAGATGTGAAAGTGTGTGTTTGTGTGAGAAAGAGAAGTTAAGGAATGTGTATGTGCTCTCGTGTGTGTGTGTGTGTGTGTGTGTGTGTGTAGGTGTGTGTGCGTGTGTGTGTGTGTGTGTGTGTTAGTGGGAGAGAGGAAGATTTCCTCTGCTGGCTGTTTCGGGCCTGTCAGGAGATGAACTCATCTCCCAGCCTCACGCCACCGGCTCCTACCGCCCCCCCACCCCCTCACGCATCTTCACTCTTTCTCCAAAGCTCCTTGTGTGTCCATCCCGCCACACACACAGTCGCACTCAAACACACCTTCCTGAAACGCACGGAATGCATGTGATATCAACTTTCCGCTGCGACTGCGTTTTATCAATCAGGGAAACAGTGGAAATCTGAGCGGGGGTTTGTGTGACGGAGATAAAGAGAATTTCCAAAAAAAAAAAAGGTTCTTGAATTCTCATCAGGAGATTTATAAAGTGGTTCAGGGGATTGCAGATTAACATTTCCTAGATTAGTGCACACTGGTGGGTTTCTGTGAGTGTTAAGTGCCAGCGCCATCGGAGAGGCGTTATCAGGGCGACCTGAGTAAACCCAGTGTATCTGAGGGTCTTAACCCACATTCATGGTGTTGCATGTTTACAACAGTGTTTATTATTGCACACATGTGACTGATGGCAGTCCCTCTGTCGTTTAACCACTCCTCCAGTGGCTTAAGGTTCTGCCACTGGCCATTGGCGTCCCTCACATCAGTCACAGCTGGAGAGGAAGAAAAGGTTGGTGGAGGGGAGGGAGGGGGGCAGAGAGGTCGTGTGGGTGAGAACGAGGGAGAAAAAGAAAGAGGAGAGAAAACGAAGGACGCTGTTATGTGTATGCTTGAGGCAGCCTGGTATAACAGCAGCGGCGGCGGTCGGCGGCGGCGGCGGCAGGGGGTGGGTTGTATAATTTGATTTGGATTAAGTGTTGCTTTGGAAGAATGACACAAATTCTACAGGGATTAATCCGGCTTTAATTCAATCTGGCCGCGGCAGCCTGAAATAGCCCCCCCCCCCGCTCCCGTCCTGCTGGTCCTCTGTGAGAGCACAGCTGCACCTGGCATGAGGGCCACAGGCCACACATGTAGGTGCATGCATGTGTGTGTGTGTGTGTGTGTGCAAGGTTGTGAGATTTTTATTTTTTTATTCCCTGCTGTCCGCTCCACGGACACTGCAACCACAAACCTGCATCTTATTTTCCCCTTCATTACAACATCTATCTGTTGAGTCAACAAACTCAAGACTTTATCATTGCATCATATGTACAATCTGTAAAAATAATCTTTTTTTTTTAATCACTTTTGTTTCATAATTGAAATTTACTCTGCGGCAGGTTCATTTCCGACAAAGGAAGAATATGTTGGAAAACCACCATCTGCTTCGTCGGCGTTGTTTGGCTGGTTTCCTACCAGCAGTCGACAGTCCGACGCGGTTTCCTCTTAAAGGGACGGCTGCCTGGTGGTTTGGACCTGGCGTCTGATGTTAAAACCGACCTAATCATAACCGCTGTAGTCTCTTTACGCCTGCAGCGGAGCTCGCGGGGCCTTTAAACGTAACGGGGAGAGCAATGTTTACATGTTCTCACCAGAGTAAACACTGCAACACTGCACAGGTCCTCAGTCTTACTGAAACACAGAAGCATGATTGGCCCCCGGTGTGTTTTATTAGCACAAATCCATTATCTTTAGAATTAGCCTGACGCGACAAATCAAAATTAGCATCGGAATCTTTTTCTAGCCAAGCGCATATGCTCATACAAGAGGAATGTCAGTGCGTGTGTGTGTGTGTGTGTGTGTGTGTGTGTGTGTGCGTGTGTGTGTGAGGCGGCCTCTGAACGCTGAAGCAGATGACTCCCAGTCGCGAACCCGCCGGCAGATGCTTCGATAACGCATGACAACGAGAGGATGATGGATAAATCTGACAGCACAGCCAATGACTCAGACAGAGATGGGTGGACAAAGGAAATAAACAGAGGATGATAGAAAAGAACGCGTGATCGGAAACAGATACAAAAAAAGGTGTATAATAATAATAATAATAATAATGATGAATACCTGGGTGATGCTTTAAATGGTTTGGTACCTCAACGAAGTGCGTCTGCGTTTCTGTATAACTCTTGCACGACAGTGCCGAGGTCTTTAATACTTTGTAATGTATCATGTTTCCTTCAGATCAGTTGGGTTCATGTGGGATAACAAACACTGACCCACATTCCTAATGGTTGTGTTTACTTCCCGCTGAGGCCACACGCAGTAAAGATATTTATCCTGGCTGTAATAAAAGGTGCATTGGATAAAGGCCTTTAATAAATAGCCGATATTATGTTGCATTACTCACATTTGGATTCAGCACTGCCATGAATTAGGACACTTATAATGACTCATTAGGAATGAGCCTCACACTCTGGTGCCAGAGGCCTCATTTATAAAGATGAGCCTCGGGATAAAATTTCATCATTCCAGTGTTTGTCTACAGGAATTCATCGCAAATAACGTATTAATGAAACTCAGCCTTGATCATTAATTTTCACCGCGCCACACTCAGAATACTTGAGCTGAGTACAAATCAGCATTTTGCTGCGGTACACTTTATCAGGCCGGAGAAGCCCAGCTGGAGTTGAGCAACTTGGAGTTTGAAGTAACTTCAATAGTTTTATAATTTATAT
Organism: Trinectes maculatus; assembly: GCA_016785345.1. Classification (NCBI taxonomy): domain Eukaryota; kingdom Metazoa; phylum Chordata; class Actinopteri; order Pleuronectiformes; family Achiridae; genus Trinectes; species Trinectes maculatus. Next base: position 197,422 of record JAFBJQ010000332.1, on the reverse strand, counting down.
TTAAAAAAGACAAAAAGTGTGACTGTATTTTACATAATTAAAAATCGCCTCTAGACACCACCAGACTTGCACACACACACATGCACACGCACACAGGCAGGCGACCTGGCCCCACCTCACTCTGTGTCTTTGTGTGTCTTTGTCTGTGTGTGTGACATTAAATCTTAATGTCTGCACACACCCACTAAGTGTTTGAATGCCCTTTTGTTGTGCGCGGCCGTACGTCATTTCACTGGAGAGTGTTTGTGCTGACATCATGAGTTGACATTTAGGCTGCAGCTGATAGCAGTGTGTGTCTGTGTGTGTGTGTGTGTGCGTGTGTGTGTTTGCATTTATCTCCAGGGATGGCGATTAGTTGTGTAGACTTTGTGATCCCATATTCAGTTTAATGTGTGTCAGTGCGGAGTCAGACACTAATTTTCACATTCATGTACTTTTAGGTATTTGTTTGTGTACGTGACGGCTCCAAACAGCCAAACACTATGAAACGATCCGATTTAATACTAAGAGGAAATGTTTAAGAACCAGATCTGGTTGATCGGTCAATGTTTGGTGACAGTGCGACCAGAGAGCGTGATTTAACCAGGAAGTGCAGCAGGAAATATAAAACGCAGGCAGTGAATTCGCCATTTGGATGATCAGTGACAGTATCAGTAAAGTTTTACTACGGCTGTTTGTACCAATCTACGATTGTTCAGCCCAATTAAAATACCACCTGTCTCCTGCTATTTTATATACGTTCACACTGAGTGAATTAAAAAGGCTGAGAGCCCAGTGACTGTAAACGTCAGACACTATCTGGACATATGTGTCTGTGTTTACATCATATTTTATGACCTCATGTGAGGACGTTTTATTGTTTGGCTCTACTGTGTGTGTGTGTGTGTGTGTGTGTGTGTGTGTGTGTGTGTGGCCTTTTGGATGCTGTGTCACGTTAATATTTGGGTGTCAGGTTCCAGTAGGAGGCGGGATTCCTCTATAATGACTATTGACAACTGCAATTGTAGCCGTGCTGACAAACAAATACATTTCATTCTCCTCTTAATTAACTCCAGGCAGCTCACACTCCCTTGATGCCTGTGTTTGTGTTTGTGTGTGTGTGTGTGTGTGCGTGTGTGTGTTCATGTCATACCAGCTGTTGCTTGTCAGATGTGGTTAAAGGTCAGATATGCAGTTGTGTATACTGTATAGTAGTCGCATGTGTTTTCAGTCAAATATAGATGGCGTCGCGTGTTAATTATTTTCTTGCGCAGATACTTTTGGGGACATATTGGTCCCCAAAAGTCTGCCGAGTGAGCACTCTCTCTTTTCACCTCCCTCTCCAGGGTGAAGCCTAACTGGGATAAGGTGTCTGTTATGGTTACAGGCAGCGTCAGTGTGGAACATCGTTAGTGTTGTTATCACACATGACTTGTTATTTATGTTAAGTGAACATGGCTGTCGTGTTTTCTTCTGACCTCCATTAACAAACATGGCTGACGGTTTATTTAACAACAAACGGAACATATAAATATTAGTTAAATATTAGTATTGAACAGAATAATCGGAGCTTCTTCGCTGTTCACAGACGTTTTGAAGTGTTGGGAAACAAGAAAGAGGAAAAAAAAAACACGTTTTTCAAATTCTTGTAAAACCCTGCAGTGGATATCAGGGAAAAAAACGATCAAATCCGACTCGTTCGTGTCAGTCTGCTTTGTTCCTTCATCTTTTTCATTCCTTTTTCTGTCTCTCTCTTCCTGCGGTTCGGGGAGAGTTCACGCGGTTGTATCCCGTCTCTAAGTGCGCCTTTGTGTAACTCCTGGCACCTCACGCTCCAGTGATTCCTCGTTACAGGTGTTCTGATGAGATAAGAGGGGCGAAGAAAGACAAGTAAATAAAAGATGCAAAATAGTTTGAGGCATCAGAGGAACTGTTTTTGAAATCTGGGTCCCGGGAGCGGATGTCGGAAAAGAATTGGGTTCACACCGAGTTCACGCACACTCGTGTTGATTTCAGTTAATTTCCCTGCTCAGCCAGAAGACATGAGTGACACTAACTACTCTCTTTATTTTCCGAGGACATGGGTTCATCCAATTATTTTTGGTAAACGATTAAACCTATTTCAGCGAAGTTGAAGGGAAGATTTGATATTGAGCTGGAATGTGTCTGGTGAAAGTTAAGTAATTAGCACAGGGATGAACTTCTGGAACGTCGCTGAGTGTTATGATGCACCTGTCGGAATGCGATGATGCATTGTTCAAACGCGTTTTGAAAAGTGGTGTCGATGTCCTTGAAACATCGCACACATTGTGTCTTTAACTCGGCCCTGTTGTCAAACCTCAATTGTTGCATTTAAGGACTCAGGTACGTTTCTTTGTTTTGTTTTTGTTTGTTTCTTTGGCAGCGTGAAATATGAAAACCTGCAGCAGACTAATAAAATATTAACATGCTTTATCGTAAAGTTTTGATTTTTTTTAGTAAAACTTCTTTCAAATTTTTTTGTTTTTTTTTGGAAAAAAGTATCATCCCCTCCTCATGGTCCTCATCATGGTCCTCATCATGGTCCTCATCGTCCTCCCATCCATGTCATCAGGTGTGAGGGAGAATCATATGGAGGCTTTGAACACTGCTCTGGCTGCTATGCGTTATCTCCTCTGTAAGTGTGTGTGTGTGTGTGTGTGTGTGTGCGTGTGTGTGTGTGTGTGTGTGTGTGTGAGAGAGACCAATGAATGTATTCCCCACAGAGCCCACTATAAACTGTGAACAGACAGAGAAAGAGGGACTCTTGGGAGAAGTTGTGATAAAACAGCTTCCTTTTCATTGCGCGTCCATTCATTTCCATTCAGTTTCTCCCTCTCTCTCTCTCTCTCTCTCTCTCTCTTTCTCTCTCTCTCTCTCTCCATTGAAGCTTTGTCGGTGTTTGAAAGGAAATGAAAAATCACTCTTTTCTTGACCTCCTTCAAGTTTGTTGCCATGTGTGTTTAGCTATTTCCCTTTCAGTGTGGACCAGGTTGGTTAAAATATCTTGCAGGCCTCAGTGAATCTCAGGAAAAACCAGGGTCAAAGGTCAAATGGTTCTAATTTTCTGGAGAACCTAGTAGAGTCGTGACAGGGCCCAAAGTGCCAATGTATTTAATACCATTCGCGTATATTCGCTGTAATTGGACCTAATGAGCCAATCAGATACAAAGCCACCAAACTCAAGCGTACATCTCCGAGCGGCATGGTGAAGACAGAGATTGCAAGGTGGAGAAGAGAGAGATGTAACAGATGGAGAGATGAATGAAAGGAGAGAGACAGGAGTGTCAGAAATGAGCCGCTGAACAGAGCCATTCGTCTGGAGACACGTCTCCCGGTCGATCAACTCTCCTCCTCTTAATGTGGTGTTTGTCGAGAGGAGCTGCGTCTGATCTCTGAACACATGGCGGAAGTTAACGCACTCGCTTGTGCTCTTTTGTGGTTTTGACCTTTTTCTAATCCCAAATCACGGAGCAATAGAGGCAGAGACGACATCATAAAAAGGCCGGAGTGGCTGTTTGGCTTCGCGTCTCTCGCTCTTGCAGAAGCAGAACGCGTATTTACATCATCTCATTCGGAGGCAGAGCTTGTGAGTGGAGGAGATGGAGATGGAGATGGAGATGGAGTAGAGGGAGATGAGAGGTGGTTTGAGTGAAGGATGGGAGGGCAGGGAAGAGTAGGATCGCAGATGAGATGGAGGGAAGGTAAACACCGCCAGCGATAGAAGATAGAAGATCATCGGAGAGTCTTCTTCATCTCCTCTTCACCGAAAATTCACAGGAGAGGAAAACAGTAGGAGGAAAAGCTGTCATGGCGGATGACTGGAAACCTGTATCTGCATGTAGCAACTCATCCCGCCCTCTGCAAAACACCGTTATCTCACTTTATGAAACCACTCGTCTGGAATTGTTTTTTTGGTTTTTTTTACCTCTTTCATTTCCCACCGGCGACAAACTGGGGATTAAGTCAGTCGAGATGGCTCCGACATCACAAACACAAACACAGACACATATTTTCATGGTTTTGTTTTGGATTCACACCAACGCTGATTATTCCGTCTCCTCTAATTAGTTTCACCGAATGCAACTTCATCTTGTTATCTGGCGGTTTTACAAGTTGCAACGCTGCTGATGCAGCAAATTATGAAGGTGCAGTGACACCGTTTTCCTACCAGTTCTTTTTGTTCACCTTTGTTCAGCACCTTTTCGAGAGGTTCAACCTGGAAGTCGGCTTCATGCAGGGTGATGCACCGAACCCAGCAACTACACAACTATGATTCAAAAGCAGCAGTCTCCCTGTGGGAGGGTTTATCTCAGTGGTCCAGATCCGTGGAGTCAGTCTACAGGTTCTGGCATCATGAAAACATGATGAAAACACACACACACACAATGATGCAATGTTGTTCCCGAGGCCTCTCGCACCCGTTGGTTGTTTCTTGCTCTGCGCTGTTTTCATAGCGTCCTGTCAGACTTGCACTAATCCCCATGACGAAGATGCCACGTAGCCTCTGGTGCTGCAAGCCTTCACCTGGACCTGTATGTGGAAACAGATTCCGTCTGCGCGTTCGTGTGACCGATGGCGTCGTCATCAAGCGAACATGTGAAAACTGCCACCTTGTTAATTCTGCTTTCAGGTGCTTCCAGGGGCCAATCAGCGCTTCCTCCTCCTTATAGTGTTTTGCCTCGCGCTTTAATTCATGAACAGATTCGCTGTCTGTGCCGCCACGTCGGTTTTAGCAGAGATTAATTTGTTAATTTGTTAATTTGTTAATTTGTTAGATAAACTTGTACACCCCCTGGTGATTAATGTCACAAAACCGATTCGTTTGTTCAAAACGCATTATGAACTATGTCCCAATGAGTCTCAGCTGTAAGGTGACTCACATCATGGATTTCAGACTCTGTTGACCATCGACACCATAAACATGATCATTTTACACCACATCCAGACAAAACACTAAAAACTATCTGATTGATATGGTATGAGAAATAATTAATGGCCACTATCTGAGAATGTATTGTTCTGTTTACTTACTCTGTCCGTTTCGATTTTCATTTGATTTTTATTTTGATGTTCGCAAAGAGTCTTCCCAACCCCAAGAGGGTTCACTCGCACTAGGAAAAAAAAAAACAAAAAAAAACCCAAGAAAGATTTGAGAAAAGTAATATTGCAAACATCAAATCAGCTCCCAGCTAAGATTTGATTAAAGAGCGCCACCTCCCTTGATGTGCACCCCTTCTTTGTGCTCCACTCACCCTTCTCAGTTACACTCAGAATTATTATTTTTTTCACTTGTTTACCTGTTTTCGTCCCTTCATTTATCACCAACAGAGCTGGGGGGGTGGGCCACACCATACATGACCAAACCAGGGAGGAGGAAATCACAGGGAAACTATTTGCATAAGCCCTCAGGGGATGGATGGATGGATGGATGGATGGATGGATGTGGGGAATAGCGGGATAAGGACGATGTTCTATTTTTGTCGGGATCAGTGGCAGATTGGGGCTCAATGCATCAGTCAGCCAGCACACAGATAAATATACAGTATAATTGAAAGGGAGAGAGACGTTTGTGCAGACGGATGTAAGACTCCAGACATGACTCCAAACCTTTGAGGTGATCTGACGCTGTGCTCGGAGATACATCATTAGCCAATGTTTGCTTCTCGTCCATGCATACCTACATGCATGTGTGTTGTGTGTATTCAGCATTTACCACGTGTGTGTGCTTTTCATCCTCTCCACATGTTTATCTTGGATTTTGAGCAAACGTGTTTGCATTTGTGCTGATGTGCGACTGCGAGCGTCCAATAGCAAGTCCCCTCAGCAGTGTGCGCATGTGTTTATTTGTACGATCCTGTGTTTGTGGATGCATCCGTGTGTGTGTACCGTGCACAAAGCAGAAGTCACTGGTGTGTAATCATGATAAAGAGTACACACGCTCCCTGGATGAAGGAAATAGAGGGAGAAGGAGGTGGTTTGCACGAGGCTGAATGGGAAGTGGATGAGAAGAAAGAACACCCCTGGGCTCAATATACTTGCTTAATTATAGGAGGCCTTGTTAATTTAGTCGTTGGCAATGCAGAAGATATCTGACTCGCTGAGGAAACACAGCATCAGCAGCTGACTCTTCCCTGAACTCGTCTTCGTCTTATTTGAGTCAGCAGAGTACAAACAGCGGGAGATTTACAGGGGGCTTGTGTATTTATATATATATATATATATATTTTCTTTTTTTGGGGGGGGGGTTGCTTCTGTTTTAGTCTGTTGCTAGGCTACTGGAAAGGTCAGGATGGAGAGAGACAGGTATATGTCAAAAGTTATTATCTTCGATTAGGCCACGTTCCAAAGTAAACAAACTAGAAACGTCTTCATTTTGCCAATGTTTCACAAGTTCAAAGCAACAGGTTTAAACGTCCGCGGAATGGAATGTTAATCAGTCCATATGTCTGCATCAGCTCCGTCAGCGTAGACACTGTCAACTGAAGAAGACAGATGGTTTTGGGACAACAATAACATGCTTGTATGTCTGTCTTGAACACATCTATTTAGATTTATTTATTTATTTGCCACCATGATCCCAAGTGTAAAGTTTTTAATGTTAATTTGTTTTTTTTTATCTAGCAACATAAATAAGGGATGGTTCGGTTGCATCAGTGATATGAAAGTCAAGGGGATAGAAGCCTATAAAATTCCATGTTCACTAACGAGGGCGGGTATCCGCTGTTCCAATCCGTTCCACTGATGGCGCTTGAGAGATGGGTTCTTTTGTCCTGCGCAACAAAGAACCAACCAAAAAAAAAAAAATGAAACAGCATCATACATTTATTAAATTCCATACGTTGTTATTAAAAGGAAAACAGATTTAAAGGAAGCAAAAATCACACACACACACATATATATGTCTGTGCATGCGTGTAGGTCAGTTATATTACAGCATGCTTCTACACAAACGACCCTGCTGTGAGATGAAAACGGCTATAGTGGGAGGGAGGGGTTTAGAATATAGAGGGAGAGTCATTGATTAAATGCTGCAAAGTGAGAGTAATTCTGGGAGCGTTGGGAATACACACGCACACGCGCGCGCACACACACACACACACACACACACTATACTCTTTCCATTATTCATGCCTCCACATTCCTCTCTTTCCATTCCCTCTTTATCTCCCTCTCTCTTTCTTTTTCCCTCTCTCATCTGTGAGGTGGCTGTCGATGGGCAGTGATAAATTGTCGGCCGGTTTACAACCTGCGTTTGGTTTTGTCATTATTCAATAACAGGTGCTGCAAGAATCAAGGCAGCCTGGCAGTTATTGTGCTGCTGCTGGCGCCATGAGGTTTTTTGCCATAATTTACTTTACCGGCCCGTCCCATAGAGCCAACGTTCCGCTGAGTTATTTGTCCAACTGGGAAAAGGGGAGAACTGTGGGTGTCCACCAGTTTGACTAAGTGCTTCAGTGTAACAAGAAACAAAGTGTTCCCCAGTCGTCGATAATGACAAAGTTGGCAGCGCTTTATCAGGGGAGTGGTAGATGGGGGCATTTATCTTTGGCAGCTTGTGCAGACACAACACGGAATTGTACTGGAGATATGGATAAAAGAGTGGGATTCGCTGACAACAGATAAAAAGTATATTAAAGAGAAATATAGTTCTGCAGATACATCCCGCAACTAATTTCCCAAAGTCTAAGGTGATGTCATACAATGTTAAAAAAAAAAAAAAAAATCAAACGTACTCTCGGGTTATGGTAATCTGACTTTTTAATTTTCCATCTTTGCGAAAGTAATTGATATTATGGTGATGCTATAGCTGCACCAGATAATCCATGCAGAGATAATCCCAGTATGATAGTAAATTGTTTCATCCTAATCCAACACTGAATTCCAATATTAGTTTATATGCTGGTCTGTAAACCAGGTAGGGTTAGTCAGGTCATTATCCTACTTCCTATTAAACATTTTTTAACAATAGATAAAAACAGTTGCGAGATATAATTATTGGAATTAAGCCTCACATTGTGCTAAGAGAGGAAATGCCCCAGGGGTATCATACAGAGAACGCGAGGGGTCCAAGGACAGAACCGAGAGGTATCCCGTGATCAGAGGGGGTTGAATATCTGTGTTTTTAAAATGAGCAGCGACAGAACCAATCAATAGTGAGATGATGAACACATGGGCTTCTTCCAGAAGTCTCTGGGGCAGGTTGTCGAGAGCGCACAGTAAAGGCTTGGCTTTATCGATCGCCACAGCGAAAGTGTCCGTAGACACCGTGTCAAAGGACATGAAGTGGGCAGTGGTTTTAAAGAAAAATCATTGACTCCTGTGCTGCAGGCGAAATGTCGATTCAGATCTGGGTGACTTTTGTTGACAAAGAAGGTTAAACATCCTTCATACGTCTTTGGGGAGGAGTTTATATCGACATGAGGATGAGGCTATGTGACACAATTAATAACATCGAAGTTGTATCTGTTATTTTTGCCTTTTTAAATTTGGGTTAAATAGAACCTTCGGCAAGTATTTCTAACTAACTAACATCTTAGTCCGCGGCCAGGTAACTACTCCTAAATACTGTTTGCTATTTCACACGTGCATTGCCTGTTTCATGACTTCTGCATTAGAAGTTTTAACTGTCCCAGCTGGCAGCTTACCAGCCCAGCTTGCCCCCCTCCAGCAGTAGCAGATATGTCAGGCCGCTCAGCGCACAGCGCATTGATATGTGGGGGATTTATGTTATGTTAAGCCCACGGGCTGCAGCCTGCTGACATATATTGGAGCTGGCTGCAGCGAGGACACGCAGGGGTTACTGGGTTGGCAGTGGGAGCTGAGGCTACAGGAATTATGCCTCGGCGACTAATTGCACAAGGGAAAGATTTGTTTAAATTGGGAGAGGGTAAGCCTGCAGGGCTTCAGTGGGGGGGTGCTATACTGAATATGTTGAGACAAGTAGGTCCACCTCTGAGGAGTTTCACTGACACTTTATTTATATCATATTGTCGTATCATTTAATCAGACAGATTAAAATGTGTCCCCTTTACGAGATTAGTGCCGACATTAAATATTGTGCGTTATTGCCAGGCGTTTTCTTTTTGGAGCTGGTTGGTCTTCCGCAGTTACAAAATCACAAGAAAAAATATGTAGCTCGTGAATAAAAAGTCCCTTAATCAAGTTTTTATTCCACAACCGTTCAGACTTATGTGCATTTAAATTCTCTTCCTCTTTCTTACCGCCCTGTTTTTTTTTCACTCTCTCCACCCCTCTTCTCTGATGCTGTGTTAAGCCTGCTATCTGATGTGTTAATGAGCCCCTAATGAGACACGGTCTGCCTTAATCTCAGGCAGACCATCAGGGCAGCGGACGGTTCGAAACAGTGCGCGGGATCAGCAGGAGGACGGGCGCGCCGTGAGGGAGGGCGTGAGAGAAAGACATGTGGGCGTGAAACAGAGGTGAAGAGCGGCGCGGTGCATGTGTGGTGCAAATGAGTTGCACGCTTTGTGCTAGGTGCTCTGCTAATGACGGCAGGAGATGAGTGGACGACCTTGATGGCCACTAAGTAATGAGGCGTTTGTTGTGTGCAACAAAAAAAAAACAATATTCATCATCATCATGTGAAGGTTCTTTATCGTCTTTAAAGTTTACGCTTCTTTCATCCAGTCCGGCCCGGTCGTCCTCTGGTCGTCTCCTTTTCTTTGTCGATGATCTCCGTTCTTCCGCAGATGAAGCAGTGTCCTTTATCTCGAGTTGATGAAATACCGGGAAGCTCCTCTGCAGATGTTGGGTCGCTCCCGACTCGTTCACCTGCAGGGACCGCTCTAATCAATCACTGAAGTCTCATCATTTCCCTCGTCACGGGTTGATCTGTCGTTGATTTACTTGAACGTTTGCCGCAGTGACTTTGATTAGAACTTATGGGGCGTAAAGGTTTTTGATTTTCTTGTGCCCAAACTTTGAAACATAAATAATTTCAGGAGCAGTAAATTCCTTTTTTTTTCTTTTTTTTTGATAGTTGCTGCCTGCTTTAATACGGGTCAGGAGTTTGAGAACTCTTGACTTTTGGCAGACCCGTAAATCTGACAGCTTATTTGAGTCGTCCCAGTCTGAACCTGCCGCTTGCCTTCACCCTCTTTCTGTGTGACACCATATGTGGCTCTTTGACTGAGATGGATTATCTCGGATTATCTAAAAGTCTCGTCTTCGAGCTCCAATCCCCAATCCCTGTCTTCTCCCCGTGACTTCTGATTCCCCTCTGCAATCAGAAACTTTTCCAAATGTTCAACTCGACTTAGTAGCAACTACTACAACTAAACCACTGTTTCTATTCATTTATTACTGCTATATTTATATTACTCTCCATTATACTCTCCCTAGTTAGTATTTTTATGGTTCCATATGTTTATATTGCATGTTTAGCTATTTATTTATTATTTTTTACTGATGCGTCTTGTTTTTATGATTCCCTATGCTGCTGTTACGCAGCTAATTCGCCCACTGAGAGAATAATTAATAATTACCTTATCTTATTATCGTATAAAAAACATGATATAGACTCTAATAACTCAGTGAGGGTATTAAGTGTTGCTGCAACAACACAAAAAACCACAGGTCACTCGTCGTGACTTGTGTTTTTAACGTTTAGAAACATGTACGTTTTCACACATATGTTTTGGTTGAACTGGTCTTATTCATAAAGTAACGTATAGGGGAACACATAGGAGAATACATGCGGAAACGTGTAGTGCTCGTCTTGTACGGCGTAAGTGACAGTGGGATTATGGGAAGTGGAGCTGCAGCAATCTGTCTCCTCGTTTACAGAACTGGGTCTCACGACACAGCCGCCACACGGGGGACACTGTCAGAGAAGTGATCTCTCTCTCTCTCTCTCTCTTTTTTTTTTTGTTTGAAGGATCTGCTGTTGTAATATTTAGGCCACGTAGCCAAACACGGACCATATGGTTCGTGCATGCGTGCAAGCAGTATTTACGTGCCTGCACAGTGTGTGAGCTGGTTCATGTGCAGATTGGTAATGCACACAAAATGCACTGCAGAGCTGCTCGGGGCAGGCATCCCCGCGCACTTACAGGCAACCAGAGCCCGCTTCTGTTTGCACGGCAACTGCACCATATACTCGCATTGTGAGAACTCATCCCCATTCATATGATTTATGCATCAAACGTACAAAACTGTGACCGGAGAGTGGGTGTGAGTGCGGCGAGATGCTCCCTCGCTCGAAAAATCTTAATATTTATAACAGCGTGACACAGTGCGCCAGCGCTAAGTTCCTCCTCGCCGACGTCCCTTTATCCCGTTAAAGTGATAAATCTGCTCACCGAGGTTGTTATTACTCAATTTGTCTCATTCCTCTCCTCCGTGTGTTAAATATACTAAAAACCTAACTGAATTTAAGTGATGAGAGCCAAAGTCAAACTGAACTCAGATGAATAGAAACTAGATTGATATTTTATCCGGCTCCCACTGCTTTTTTCTTCTTTTCCTTTTTTTTTTTGTTTTTTTGGTCTCTCTTATGGTGAAGAGCCAACAACCATCTGAGCCAGTCCAGCTTTCTGCCACTGAGCGGGTATATAATGTCTTCATCATTCAGCCCATATAGGACTCAGCTATACCGAGCCTATATTGGAGTGGTGGCTGACCTTGTATTAACAGGAGCAGCCGATCGTGTAACTTAATACACTAATGCATAGTGCTATATGATGATAATTATAGGATTGGTTATGCTCTGATTCCTATACCGTATATGTATCATACCATAACACCATCCACTCTCATTTATAGCAGCACACACACACAGCAGTTAGCGTCAATGCAAATGTATGAATATTATGATGTCGTGATTATTACGCTGCCAAATGTGATGATATCAATAATTTAACCTTCAAAACTCTCTTGATCATCTGCAGCCGAAGTTTTGAAACCAAACAAGTGGCGAGCCATACTAACTATGTCCACATATAGATAATATACAGATGCAACAGTGAATGTATTTGTCTTATAGACGCAGCAGTGACAGCTGCGCTGTAAAGTGCTGCTATTTTAATCACTATTAAAACAGGGGGAAAAAAAGAAATATAATCATTTGGCCAGCGTCCAGCAGACACTATTTGTAATGGCAAACGCAGAATGGAGAAAAAAAAGCCTCTAATGAATACAGCTCATATACTGTAAACAGAAGATGGAGCATAAATCCAGCAGAACTAATCACAGCAACACATTAGACTCATTATACAGTCTGTCTCCCACATGCAGACCGAGGCGAGAGGATCACCATACGTATCTAAAGGAGTTTGTCGTATTCATGGCAGCTGAAGCCAAAGGTCACGTTTACATCCTGATTGCATCATGGTATGATATGCATGATAGGTATCTACAGAAAATACAAAAGGCAAAATATATTTGAACACATTCATACACGCCACAGTGTTTTGATACATATGTCAGTATGGAAATGGGCATACTTATATCCAAACACAGTCGTCAATTTATTAGGTACACCTAGCTGAGTGACACCAAGGATAATACAATATTTCTGCAACAGGTGTTGTTAAACATTACAAATCAGGAGTCGATAGATTCATTAATGATTTAATTGTAATTTAAAAAAAATTAATATACAAAGTTTCAAACTGTAAAACAATAATAATAATGATAACAATAACAACAACAACGACAACAACAACAACAACAACAACAATAATAATAATTAATAATAATGATAATAAAACTCAACTATTTATGTGAAAGTTATCTCAGAAGAAAAAGCATAGCTTGACACTTGCTTGATGTATTAAATTCAGTGGTAACTCTTCAGGCCAGGAGACACATGCCAGACCCCCATGTGCATTGATATGTTTTGCAGGGTGGCTAATTAAATACCTGTCTTATGAGTTTTGATTATGGTAATGGACTGCCAAGCAGGCAGGTCTCTGTAGATCAGACAGTGGATGTCCTTGTGATTAGAAGTGTAGCCGAGCGGGGGGGCACCAGGGAGCGGATCATTAGTAGGTCTAAATGTAGTAGCGCCCACTCGGGGGGCCCTGTGATCACTGCCGAGTCAGCGGAAGGCACCGAGGAAGAAGAAGAAAGACTGAGGACTGTGTTCTTCCTTCAGCCAAGATGGAGAAGAAAGATGAAGGTTTTTTTGTTTGAGTTAGAGAACCTTTGTTATCACTGTTATAAAATTAATATGTTTTTCTTATTTCTTTTGCCTCCAGTAGTCAACACACACGCATAACAACTAAAACTAACTGTTGATTGTTGTTGTACTTTAATGTTAGGGAACCATTCTCCCAGTTGGAGAAATGGGGAATTCCAGGAATGCAGATTATATGTTTGGGATTATGAACGGTTTGGAGCTCCAACCTCTGGGATACATGACAAGAGGAGTTATGCTGCCATGGCAACACTCTCTGACCTTAATATATATACTGTGTGTGTGCGTGTGTGTATGGTGTATGGTCACAGTGGTAATAATTGCACTCTGACATGTGTGTGACGCATTGGGTGTATGTATTATATATCTGTGGGTGTACATTCACTGCACCAGTCTTTCTGTCACACACACACACACACACACACACACACACGCACACACACACACACACACACACACACACATTTATATATATATATATATATATATACTGTATGTGGCAGCATCCTGCTTGTGGGCCCTCCGCCAGGGCTGTGTGTGCTCTGTTTGCCATGATATTGAGTGTGGTGGGCCTGAAGACAGGGTGTTTGCTGAGTGTAATTTACCTGGGGCAGACCTCACAGAGGGTTCAGGGAGGGGCTGATAATTAAAATGGCGCTCTGCTGCTGGGATGGAATATTCATGGGAGATTACCTCCACCCTCAAACATCACTTCGCCATGATGCGTTTGTGTGTGTGTGTGTGTGTGCGTGCTGCGGGAGTACGCGCGCTCATGATAACACTGAGTGCAAATTCTGTGTGTGTGTGTGACATTTGTTTTTGTGTTTTTATTAGCGTGTGTGTGAGAGAGTTTTTGTGCTGTGACCTTTCTCTCTCTCTCTCTCTCTCTCTCTCTCTCTCTCTCTCTCTCTCTCTCTCTCTCCATAATGTAAAGTCATCAGCACACCGCAGATGATATTTAGGTCAGTGTCAGACGCCGCGCATCACATGAGACGACAGACAGCGAGAGGAATAATGAACGTGACGGGCGGCGTGAGGTGATGACAGCGGGCTGTCCCCACTAGTTGATGGATGACAAATGCTCAGCGTCCACGTCCATCAGCGTCCCCCGCTGCACGTCTCTGTCGATGCAGCATAAGTTAAACAGAAAATCCGGCTCTGTGCTTTTCAATAACTTCCACTGACGTCTCTGTGATTAGACACGATGAGGCCAACTCTGTGGCTGTGTCCGAAATCGCCCCCCTAACCCATATATAGTGCACTATATAGTGAGCACGCCATTTTGTAGTGGTGTCCAAAACCTTAGGGATCATAGCATGTCCACTATATAGTGCACTCAATGTATCCCACAATTCACCGCGAAATGTAGTGTACATCCGATGGTCACTAACCGGACCAAGATATCCCATCATGCATTGCCAGAAATTCTCTGGGCTGCGCGGAAGTGAAAATAGCGGACGGACGGGAGGGAAATATACATAAATATTATAAAATATAACAAAATACGACAATAAAAAGTACAGGAAAGTAATCAAAAGCCTCTAATTTAATAAAAATGCAGTGGTAAACAAACAAGTATTTTGTGAGACGACAATAATGTGGTACGTTTTAATTGTGCGACAGCGATGACGTTAATTACTGGCGCCGAGAGTTGTGTCCGAAAGTGTCCGAAAGATTTTTCTGTTGAGCTCACTATATAGTGCACTACATTTATTTCCCCTATGTAGGGAGTAGGGGTTAGGGGGCGATTTCTATCCCAAACGCCGGGACGCCTGCTATTTTCCTGCCAACACTGGGAATGGCAGGTGGAAAATGGGATTCCGCCCTCTGCGAAGTTATTTCATTGGATTTTTTACCCCCCTTCCCTTCACCTTCCTCCTGCATTTTCAAATGGATCGCGGATAATTTTCCTGCGAGCGTTTGTGGAGGTCATGGAGGCGAGGGCAAAATACCGGGAGGAAGGTGACCAAGGGCAAGGTGGGCGGGGGGAGGGGGAGGGGGGTGCTGACATGCTGATGGAGGGAGATAAACATTTTTCTGCAGTTGTTATCCTCGCTGAGGCTGCGACCTCTCTGGCTCGTTGATTGTTATGTTTGTCCGAGGCTTTATCTCGACGCCGCAGAGAGCAGCGGATTCTGCTCCGGAATATCTGCATCACCGGGATGATCTGGGAAGCTTTGTTCTCCGTGGGCGCGCGTGGACGTGGGAGTATCTGGAAGCATGTTGCTGAGCATGCTATGCAGGCCTGTGTGTGTGAGAGGGAGAAAAAAATGCCTCGGGTGTGAGGAAGACATGAAGTGTATATTTAGCCTGGACCGGTGTGCGTGCCTTTACCTCCTGAGGTCAGCTCACAGGGGGGAGGGGGGAGGGAGGGGGGGGGGGGGGGGGGGGGGGGGGGGGGGGGGGGGGTTGCCGGGATTAAAGATAGCGTTGAAGTAGATTCATTATTTATTCATCCACTTCCACCTACATCCAACGCATCACTTACTCCCCCTCTGGGCGAGTGTGCAATGAAATTAGATCTGTGCAAATGACGGCACACTGCCGCGCGCCTCCGCCGCAGTAAATAGTGCAGGAGGTGCATGTTGGGACGGGATTTGTGCGCACATTGTTAATATGTCGTGCAGTGTGTTTATTTCCCCGTCATGGAGAACTGAGTTTTAAGGGTTGTAGCGTGATGTTGTGTTGATGTTACAGGATTAAGTGCTGATGAGGCACGGTTAAGCCGGGGAGGAAGTTTAGCGTTCCGTGCGTGATGCTGGGGGATGATGATGGTGATGATGGTGATGGGATGGCAGGGAAGCTGCATGTGGTGGGAGAAGAAGACGGCACGAGTTCCCGTGGATGTGTGTCAGGGAGCGATTTCACGAGAGAGCGGCCTTTACGCGTGTTGTGTCGTGTCATGGCTGTGCGTGGCAAAGAATGTGGGGCATGTGTGCGTGATTGCATGCGTGTGTGCACATGTGCGTGTTGGTGGTGGTGAGACCCTCCGGTCAGATACAAGCACCAGGGATCGGGTCAGTTTAACCCTGCCGAACAGATGGGGGTCAATTGGATGCAGAACCAGCCTCACCTTGAACGCTGGAACTAGGTGCAGGTTAGCTTTCCAGTTTACCCGTGCCTCCTCTTGCCAAGTGGCGGCGCCACGCCAGCCACAACCGCCCCCCCCTCCCATCCAATCTACCCCGCCTGCAGCTGCCAACTCCTCCCTGAGCCACCATTCCAATAAAAAGATGAAGAAGTGTGGGTAGGTGGGGGGGATTGGGCGTTGAGTGTGTGCAAGGGAGACAACACCGACAACAAAAGATTGGCAATAATAAGGATTTCCAGAGAAAATGAAAGGAGAAAATAGAGAAGAGGAGGAGGAGGGGGAGGAGGAGTGGGAACGGGAGAGAGGATGACGGAGATCAATCAGGAAATACATGTTTTATTGGGAAGAGCCACATGGGACCAGACAGGCCGATGTGTCCGGTCCATTGGCGTTGGCTTGCTGCAGCAGTGTGCGTTCATGATCTGCTGAAGCCTGCTGAAGATGTTGTGTGTCGTGACGCACAGAATGAAACGCACACCCACAGTCATCAGTCGTCATCTCCTCTGAGCACTGTGTTCCCAGGTCCAGTGTGACTGGTTGCACAACGGGCCAAACGCTTCCTGGTCGGTGCTCGGCTTTTCCAATCAGAGGCCGCCATCTCATCTGACACGGCCGGGCCGAGGCCCGTCGCGTAATCACATCAGAGCGCGAGCTGGGGGAGTGACAAATCACATTACAAGCACTGACTCACTGCAGTCACTGTGCAGCCGCCGTCCCCGTCCCCGTCTCAGTCCCCGTCCCTGTTTCAGTCCCCGTCCCTGTCCCTCTGAATGAAGATTCATGCTTTGGCCTGTGGGAGGACGAGTAATGTGATAGAGAGACGTGGTGTGAGTAAGACAGAGTGTGCGTGTGTGTGTGAGTGTGTGTATGTGTACAGTATATATATATATATGCAATGTATTTTGATTACTTGATTATTATTAGTATTTTGATATTTTATGATGCGACCTCTTTAAACCTGTCAGAACAACACAATTCAGACTTTTGTCTGCCAGTTGTTTAAAAGATTGATTGATTGATTGATTGATTGATTGATTGATTGATTGATTGATTGATTGATTGATTGATGTAGACTGAAATGGACTGAAATAGACTGTCTGACAGTGACGCCCCTCAGGCCTCAGACACTGAAGGGCGTCCCTCTCCTCTGTGAAACACAATGCAGCAATAATTAAAGTGGCGGCTGGCAATGCAGCGTGAATGAAGCCAATCAAGTGCAAATTGCTGTGTTTATTTTAGTCGAACCAAATTTGGGCAGAGCATTTTGAAACACAATTACAGAGATTTCCTTCTGTCCACATTGGGACAAATATAATACGACTACTGATGCCTTGTACTCCTTGTACCTTGTTTTTCTATGTTTTGTGTAACGGCAGCATCACCCAGCATCCAAACCCCCAATCATGAGGCCTCAGAGAGACGGATATTAGATTTTATGGAACGGTCAGGAAGCTCAGAATAAAAACAAATAAAACAAAACATTTTCTGTGTAATTTACATAATTATGATTATTAGACCTGCAGCAGATACATGGGAACTGACGATGTGGATTTTCCATTTAGTGACTAAATCTCTCTCTCTCTCTCTCTCTCTCTCTCTCTCTCTCTCTCTCTCTCTCTCTCTCTCTCTCTCTCTCTCTCTCTCTCTCTCTCTCTCTCTCTCTCTCTGATTCCTCTCCTCTCGGCGTATTGATCTGTTACCAGTCGAGCAGTGGGACATGTGTACATCCTCGCCACCCTCCTGTCAGAGAATCCAATATCAAAACACTCAAACTACACTGCAGGGCTGTGACACAAAGGACGCCATAATGACAAACACTTGGTTAAATCAATGAGACACAATCACACACACACACACACACACTCTCGCGCGCGTCTGAACAAAAGCAGATGGAGAGAGAGAGACAGAGGGAGAGAGAGAAGCTGAAGGACTTTAACAACATCACTTAATGAGGTCTAATTTCTCCTGATGTCCTCACATCAGAGCCTGTGAGAGGAGGGTTTCCACACTCGGATTGTGTTGTTGTTGTTGTTGTTGTTTTTTTTTTGGAGGGGGTTGCTTGTAAAGTAGTGTGATAGTGTAATAGTGTGTAAAATAGTGTGATGACTATGACTATGTGTGGTTTGGTAAGTACCAGTGATTACCTTGTGTATCTGTACATGTTTATCTGTGTATATGTGCGACGGGCTCAGAGTGTGTCTGCCGACATACAGTAATTAGAGAGAATGATGTAAATAAAGAGTCACAGTGTGTCGGCTGATGTCTGCGCGAGCATTGTGTGTCTGTGATCGGGTTGTTTAGATAAGGAGGTAGCTGCGCCTGGTGCAGATCGAGTGGTGTGATGTCTGTCTGCGCTGTCAGGGTGAAAGCAACAGCATCAAATGCCTCCATACTTGCGTTGCACAATCCGATGTTTTTTTATTAAACGGCGGTGTAGCGGCGAGCCTGTAGCTGCGAATTCAATGCCTCCCCGCACGAATCAACAAAAAGACTGGAGAAGACTTCTTACTTGCCTTAAAGATGTTTGTTGCCTCGGGTATAGACACAGAGTTGTACTCTGCTGTTGCAACTGTGATGAAGTAAGTAAACATACTGATCTTTTGGTAAAAGACAATTACATCCATTCTCTGGGTCCCAAATAATGTGCCACCAACCATCTCCACACCGCTGTACGGTTTTCCCGACACCTCAGGTATCCTCATTCCGCCTTTCTTTCCATTACAGGGGGTCCTCGACTTACGACGGAGATCCGTTCCTGAGAATGTGTCGTAACCGAATTTCGACGTAAGTCGGAACATACATTCATATGTATAGTAGATACTAAGTTGTGCCACTAGATGTCGCTATAACACCACGCTAAAATAAGAGTTTACTATGGTGAATTGCCATTTGTCACCGTAGGGGTTGATATCGCGAGTGTAATGAGCATTTCCTTTCGATTTCTGTTATCAACCGTGTAGACCCTCTGTTGTGAATAAACCTACGGTATCGCCACGATCCCGAACGCATCTGTGTCCGTGTGCATCTCCTTACTGGCTGCCGTCCATTTCACATAAGTAAACATTTCACTTTCTTTTTCGAAATCTGTTTGCAGAGCAGGTATGAACATCAAGTACCAAAAAACAAAAACTGGTATGGCTTTGCGCAACATCATATGAAATATTCAGTGGTAACAAAAGTTCAGCCAAAGTTTGCGGAGCAATTTTTCATCCGCGCACCTCGAGAGATTCCGGGGAGACGGGCTCCTGATTGGAAATGCATGAATATTCCTGGTTCAATTTGCATACGCTTAGCTCCTCGTCCTCGTGGCCCGCACACCTTACATCACCGTTTACTAATCTCTCACACAGCTTGCTATCCTCTCACCAGAACAAATGTCATCATCAAGCTGTTTGCCCTTCTCTTCTGTTTGTACCCCGCTCCATAGGCTGTCGGGGTAATCAATTATGCAAATAGTGCTGTTGTCCCAGAAAAATGGAACACCGTCAGCTCTCCTTCAGAGAGATGTTGACACTCCTCCTTATTTTGCTCTTGTAAATAAAGCAAAGCTACGAGTGGCCGCGCACATACTTGGAAATTTGTCGTGGTAACGCAGCATGACTCGCCGAGATTCCAGTTAACAGCTGACAAACAGTCCGCGGCGTGATGACAATTAGCCTGTGAGCATGTTTTGTCTTTGTTTCGGTGAACGTTGGACTCAAGTTGGGGCGTTTGAAAGTACCTAGACTAGAGAACAGTTTTTTCTCCAGTGGATTTACGAGCCACATAGACGATGGGTCGATACTCAGATTTTATATTTAAGTCTTCAACCTTTCGTAAAAATAAAGTTCCAGTGACTTATTTTCACTCATTGTCCATCTAAGTGGAGCTCAAAATGCCTGAGGTCTCAGTGCAACCCCCGTCTGCGGCTGTGTATTGATATGAAATGGTTTCGTAGTGTAAGTGGGCTCCTTGGACGCGCTGACATCATTGCTCGCCTCCAACCAATATATTCATATTCTTCTCTCTTTTTTCTTTGTTTTTTTTTTTCTGTCCGACCCAATCCTGTGTGCAATTTGAAGTCCTCATCATCCAGCGGCAACCAAATAGACCGGGGTGATGAAAGGCGTTTGACCCAGGTCATAGACCATCATAATGCCTCTTTCTCTCCTGTCTGCGCACATTTCTTTGTTTTTATTGCATCTTCAGCTGCCCGTCCAACAAAGTCTTCATAAGTCTGTATACGTCACGCACGTTGTCTCTTTCTCACCGTAAAGCGCTAACTGAGGACTTTAAAGACGCGTTTGCCACCATGGCTCTTGGCTTTCCAGCGCCACTCACGATTGCTCGTTATAGCGTGAAGAAATAAATATGTTATCATTTAGCTCACCATTAATCTACAATCTTATTTTTCTTTTTTTTTTCTCCCCTCTGATTACCCAAAATTAGCTTTGCATCCTTTTCCCCTGACATCAAGCAGCTTCTGATCGTGAGCGCGAGCATTGTTTTCCGCTGACGCTCATCACGAGGAGCAGTGGGAGGGTGAAAAGTCGATTTCTCGCGCGTCTCTATGATTACATTCAGCAGAAAGTCGCATCTCTTAATTGCAACAGCGCGGATATTATTAAACTACCTTTGATTTGCAGAGCTGTAATCTAATTTCCACACCATGTGCCCTGTATTAGCTGGATGCATAATTACGCAGTGTGCTCCGCCAGCGACCACAAATTCAACATTTTGTACTTAACCCTGCGCCTCAGAGCTGCGACGAGGAGTCAAATCAAAACAATTGCAACTGTCACAATTTCCAATTACACGCCGCATCCCCAAATATACAGCGAATTATGGCAAAGCCAGGTCGTGTAAACAAGATATTAAGTAATAAGATGAAAGAGTATATTCATATAGACATACGTCTTTCATAAATATGTGTGTGTGTGTGTGTGTATATACATCAGCGTTGTTTGTCATTGTACCGTATAATACGTATGTCTGGTTAAGTTGATGATGTAAACACTGTCCATATACAGTGCAGCCTGAAAAGGGAACCACGTATGACAACACTTGAAACAGCCCAGTATCCACACACAGTATATGCACACTGTGTGTGTGTGTGTGTGTCGGTAGCCTGCAAGTGTAACCGCACACTTGCAAACACACACACACACACACACTAGAGCAAGAGGGATACTACTGCAATATAATTTGTCTCTTGTGATGAATTCCCTCTGGTGTCTCCTGAGACATCCAGCCCATGCTGACAAACCAACACATTTTTCACTCTCACTACATTGCTTCTTCTTCTTCTTCTTCTTCTTCTTCTTCTTCTCTCTCTCTCTTTCTACTCTCCTTTCCCCTCATACTCGCCTGATTTGATTTTTGACCTTCTCTCTCTCTCTCTCTCACCTGTCTTCTCTGAGGAGACAAAAAAACCCCAAACATAGCTCTGAAATGTGGCTAATTGCTGCTGGCATCACTCTGGTTATTAGGAATAAAACCTAACGTCCTGAGCCGCCGTGCGTCGTATTCCCGCCCGGAGCCAACACATTTGGTTTTCCATGTGTGGAAAGTCTCTGCTGATTGTTCTCGCTCTTGGCACGTTTCCCAACATGGCCGAGCACGATTGGACAGTGAAGATGAAACGGTTTGTTCCTCTGGAGGTTACCCTGAAAATCCTTCAAGGCTCTGTTTTTTTTTTTTTTTTAAACGATAACAATGTTGTGCAGCCTGCGACCTTCCACAGCACCGGAGCTACGGAGCACAAACTATTGCCTGTGAGCCTCCGTGTAATTTCGTCTCGGTGAGACGAATCTTTTTGTGTTTCGATGCGACAGATCGGCGAGTGAAGAAGATGAAAGAGGGGGATGAGTGTGAGGAGAGGAGAGGGAGGAGGAGGAGGAGGGGGAGGAGGGTCAGGAGAGGAATGGTGATGAAGAAAGACGTCCCAGTTATTCCGTTTTCCTGACCGTCTGACGGTGGCTCTAAAAATTGGAAACAGTGGCGTTCCTTAATCTCCCATCACCTTCTCTGTGTATTCAACAGCCACACACACACACACACACACACACACACACACATTCAAAGAATCTCCCTGTTCAAGAGGAACAGAACTGCGGCTTTTTGCGTAAACGGTACAATTACACCTTATCTGAAGTCACATGAGCGTGTTGCAGTACAAACAATCCCTCGGAGACGGAAAAAAAACCGACAACACGATATCGTATCCAGTTCCTGCCGAGTGAGACGCCTCAGCTCCGGCCTGCTGTGGTTGAGTCATGAGGCCGCCGTGTCGGCGAGCGGCGTAGTGTGGTATTCATGACCCTTATCTGCAAACTGACACATGGCTACTGGACGGTGGGTTTGGACCCCTGCCCCCCTCCACCTCAGCATCCGTCCCCTTCTCTGGATCTTTTCGTACATTTTCTTTCTTCTCTTTCCCAGTATCCATCCCATCATCATTCCTTCTCCCGCTAACAAATTCAATCGCTTGGGCATATTAGAACATTATGGTTTAGGGTGAATGGGATGTTCAAACTTTCAGACTGGACATGGTACATTGAATATAAAACATTTTGTATAATTATTTAAATCAACAAAAACAATACAAATTTGTGCATCAGATTTTTGTATTTTTTTATTCGCTGATGCAAATAATATGTTTTTCCTTTTCCACCACTCAGATGTTGCGTGCTAACGTGACTGCAGCTGTTTTGGAAATGACCTTGATGGCACCACTAACTCTTTTACCTGGAACTAATTGCAGCACAAGGCCTCATTAGCTAATGGCAGCCGACCTCCCATGGGCCACTCGGACACCCATGTGACCTGCTTCACCAATGCGTCTACACCCCCCCGGTAAACTCACTCTCTCAGTCTTAAGGTCATAAAGTGAGAAGCCTTTTTTTTTTCTCCACCTGCAACTTTCACACTTTCATATTTAATGTTACGTCTGATTTATCGCAACACCGCACATGAAAGCGTAAACGCTGTCCTCTCGTTAGCATTAATAAAAGAAAAGCATGATTGTAATAAATCCACTAACATATCACACACAGGTCGTTATGGAGATACTAATGAAGGCAATAAAAACAGTCCGTCCAGAAATATCGCCCGAGCGTTCCTGCGATCTCATTTCATTATGAATCGTCGGCGTGATTAACGCCGGGTGGCTCATCAGCTCGTAAAAAAGGGAATGGCGATTCTGCGTGGACGTGACTAAAGCAGAGAGTGACACTCGCTCCCCAGTGTCCATTTCAAACACTCAGTATCCATTATTGTCACCACTGCTCTGTGTGTGTGTGTGTGTGCACTGTATACATGTGTGTGTAGGGAACAGAAAAGGTCAAGTGACTCCTCTTCCTCTTCCTCTTCCTCCTCTTCCTCACCCTCAGAGAAGAGAAGAGAGGGAGGGGCCTGTAAAGAGCGTCAGCATTAATTGCCACATGATAACGATCCTCCAGTACTAAGCATCACGTAGGTGTGTGTGTGTGTGTGTGTGTGTGTGTGTGTGTGTTCAGGGCTGCAGCCAATGAGGATTGTGAACATCACGACTGCAGCTCGCAAACGGACAAAAGAGGGAACGTTCCCTAAACGCAATCATCTGAACGACGCCCTGGAAGTGTTGAGGACAGAGTTCCTGATTAGTGGGCCAGTGTCCTCAGTCCTCAGACAATTAGCCTGAATTGCTACTTAAACAGAATTTTTTGATGTTTTTTTTTTAATACAACTGAATGGAATTAAATGACCTTTTTTTTTTTTCCCGAAATGAACGCCACTTATTTGTTCTTGATGAGCTTTGCCCCAGATCCACTATCTGAAGTTGGGAAAGAACCGTGAGCTTTGTGTGTTTGTGTTGAACATGTCGTCGACAGAGTTTATCCAGAGTTTTCAACTTCCTGTTGGCGCGACAACGATATATGAAGACTTTTCAGTGCGGCCTCCGTGTCACGACAACACAAACCCCTGAAACAACATCTTCCTTCTTTCGCTGTCTGATGAACCGACTCAGCAGAAAAGGCCCAGGAATATTTGCTGGGTGTGAAACACCACGCACTCGGCCCCTCACTTCAAGCGGAGCCGGATCAATAGTCCCCTGAGAAAGGAAGTGATTTCCATTACAGAAATTATCTCCAGTCAATTTGGGGGACAACTTGCACACCACTGTTAACGTTAAGGTAATTTTGTCCCAAGAAAAAAAAACCTCATTAAGGATTTTTTTTTTTTTTACAGCCAAAGCACTTTGGTCCTTTGTTTTTGTTTAAAGTTTCACTTTTACACCTCAAGATTATTTTTTTGTTTCATCGTTTGTCTTGTCTTGGATATTGGATAGGCATTGTGCGTTGAGTTGTGTCTTTTCATACATCGTAACATGTCCTTGAATAGAATACACACGCACACACACACACGCACATATAAATCATACACAATAACTTTAAAGTCCATTTCATTTCACATTTTCTCCCCATAAAACTTTAATGTGCCCATATATTTGAAGAATGCAAAGCAAGTATTGTTTTGTTGTGCAGTTTGTTGACACAACCACAAACCCATTATATAACAATAAGCCCATACTTTCTTTCTCTAATAGCTTTTTTTTTTTTAAATCAGCGTCAGGTCTGGAGATGGTTTTGGAGATGGTGGAGACCATTGACCTGGGGGTAGGGCACGCGCAGGTACCTGGAGAACCCACACATGGTCAATCATCAGCACACTGTCATATCATCTCACGGACACCGGTCCTGCTGTGTGTGTGTGTGTGTGTGTGTGTGGTGATGCGCACTGCTGCTACAGGACTGGCTGAAAACACCTGGCGCGCGGATGATTCCAGGTCGCATCTCCTCCATCATAGGTCTCCTCCTCCTCCTCCTCCTCCTCCTCCTCATTGCTTTCGCCCGGTGTCAATCTCCTCCACAAATCCCTCCCCCGAGATATGAAATAGGGCGCGTGGCTGCGCGCCTGCTCCACTCGTTGGCCAGACGGCGTCAGCTCCATCCACAGCGCCGCCGCCGCCGCCGCGTCTCGTGCGTCTCTGCTGCGGTTGCGTTGCGTTGCGCGCGGGCTGGAGAGAGATGAGCAGAGCCCCGCGGAGCTGCGCACACAAACATGGATCTCCGTCAAACGCTGCTGTCGCTGCTTTGGATATTATCGCTGAGCCCAGTGGAAGAATGTCACGCGGAGGAAGGTATGTGAACGTGGGTCTCATGTGGTTCTGGTGGTGGTGGTGGTGGTTGTTGCCCCCCCCCCTCCTCCCCCCCGCTGCGGCGGCGGACACAGAGTTTGGCGTTCGTCCTGCGTATTGGAAGCAGGTGCGTGTTGTGCACCAAATGACGCGACACCAATGTGATTGACTTGTGGGTATACAGGAACGTGTTGTTGTTTGGTTGTGAGTCAGAGACAGAGTGTTGTGTTGTGTTGTGTTGTGTTGGTTTGAATATGCAGAGACGCGTTTTGGCAGATTTTACGCACCAGTGCTTTTTTCTTTTTTCCTTCGTTTCTTTTTTTTCTCCTCCTGAGCGGAACTAACGCGTCAGTGTGTTATCACCTCAACTCAACTGTCCGGTGCCAGGTACATTACTAAAGTTGGAGTCACAATTTAGATGTTTGATCAGAGGGTTGACGCCAGCACGTGCACGAATTGTTTGGAGATGTTGCTCCATGGAGGTGATGTTCCTGGTTCCTCTCTCCCTGATTCCCAGATTTCTGAGAAGGAAAACTCTGTGTATTTGTCTTATTATTTGTCGTCTCTGTTGTCACAGGTTTAATATGAGTGTGTTGCGCTTGTCGCTGAATCTGAGTGCAACTGGTTCTTTGTCCTTCTCATATCCGATGTGGCACGGAGACGTTGGTGGAAACCAGCAGGAGTTACCACTGGGATGAAGAGGGAACCATGACTTGTTGTGTTGTTGGGGTTTGGATGAGTGGCGTTGTGCATCTGCAGCCACAGCATCCACACACAAATACTCCATGTACTCACAAGTTAGTGTAAACCTATGAAACGCACATGTATAAACCAGCACACAACACTGGTCTGTGTGTCTGTGTGTGTGTGTGTGACTGGGTGGTTCAGGTGAACACACGCACATACACACACACATGCCTATATGCACAAACATAATTAACGTCAGCCACATTTAGACAGTCAGCCATATGCACTCAAAAAAAGTGCATCTGGCATATTAACACAACACGGCCATACATCACTGACACACAATGAAACGCTCCTGGCACTCAATGCAACTCGGGGTCAAACGCACACATCCGCCTGACACGGCCATGTTGAGCTTGCATGCAGTCTTCCCCAGGAGACACGCTCGCTTGTGCACACGAGGACGGACAGTGCACACGGCGCTCCCTCTGGAGCGTTGGACCGGGCACTCGCAGACTTATTGCCAGATTGATTTGGTTCCCCGGAATGCTGGGTAGCGGGATTTGGGATGCTAGCTTTTGTTTAATTGATGCTGCGATTAATTGCTGTGAAAGCAGTGTGCCCCCCGAAGGCTGCTGTTGGCGGAGATTCATCTCCGGCTCCGGGAGGGCGGCGGAGACAGAGAGTCCCTTCTCCCCCTTCTTCCTAACTTCTCTCCCCTCGTGTCCATTTTCAATGAGGCGATTTACGCACCTGTCCGCTCAGTGTGTTCAGTTTGTTGAGTTTGTGTGAAACAGATGTGTGTTAGTGTGTTAATGTTGACTCTTATTCGCCGGCTTTAACGTGTGGGGTCATGTTTATGTTTTCATATTGTCCGTTCTTTCCCTCCTTTGTGCTCGGCTCGTCTTTTTGGCTCCCGTCTTCCCTTTTTCCTTTGTTCTTCCTCCCATCCTCTCATATGTCACCCCCCCACCGCACCCCCCCACACCCACTTTGTCTCCCTCTTCTCCCCGCCTGCACATGCCTCCTGCATCCTGAGCTGACTTAGCAAACACTAATACGACCGGGGGCGCCGTTCCAGGCAGAGGCGGGCGTCCACCATCCCAACCCGGCACCTCGCACACAGTCCATCCAGCCACCCCCCCTCCCCCTCCCTTCAGGCCCCTTTTCTCATTCCCCACGCCTCACCGCTAACACACCTTGGCATCTCATCGGGATCTCATTTACTTCTCCTCCTCCCTCCCTCCCTCCCTCCCTCGCTCCCTCCATCTATCCACTCTGCCGCGAGCTGAGAGGGGGCACACGCCAGGTACAGAACAATAGAGGCAGGAATGAAGTGATTGAGAGAGGGAGAGAGAGAGACTCGGGAACCGCAGAGGAACCTGCGGGATCATCTTGTTGGTGCAGCTGTAGCTTTGCTTGATGACTCCCGTCCCGTCAGGTCGGTGGCGTTGACGGCGGCGGTGGCGCTGTGTTACCTGGCAGGAAGGAACGCCATTGTTTACCTGTGGCCTCTCTTGTCATGTGTAAGTTAAAGGAATGTGACGCTGATCCTCTGTTCCAACGTGTCGAGAAGAAACACGCTGTTTTCAACCATCAGCTGATACGCTCCCAACGCCACTGGGCCGTCTCATAACTATTGGACACTTTGAAGTTGTAGTTCCACTTCCGAATATATCCCTATTTAGCTTTAGTTAAACCTTTTTTTTCTAATCCTAAAGGATGAAAGCAATCCCTGAATTATTTATTAAAGGGTTAGTAGGTATTTTTTTTGAAGATTTAAGATTAACCTAACAAAAAAGGGTGACATTACATTTGATTAGCAGCTATTAGAAGCTCCTTCCTTTTTAATTGTTGTTGTTGTTTTTTGATGTCGGTTCATTATTTAACTCCAGTCATGCATTGTATGAGAACTGAATCTTATACTTAGTACTAATATCAGCACGTAGAGGTGATCTGACTAATACTGGGTTCACCAGGTTGCCAGACCAGTAGAGGAGAAGTCTTCCGCACCCCCGAGCATTACTTGGGACTAATTGCCTGTGATTTTTTTTTTTTTTTTACTCGCCTGCCGCTGTCGACCCTGGCTGCACTAGTCCATCTCAGGCTGGGCGGTGCAGCCTCGTACCCGTACGTGTCGGATCGGGTGACCGCGACCTCTCCGAACACAAAAGGTCATGTGTGATTTGTGAAGATGGCAGGCGTGGAGCCGCACGGCTCCCTCGCCGAGAGGCCTCGGGGACGTTGTCATTTTCGAGATGAGGCCGAAGATAAGAGGAAGGGTTAGAGGCAGCGGTGCGATGAAATGAGCGGCGGGGCCGGGGGGGTGGGGGCTAGGGGGGCGAAAAGAGGAGACGAAAAGATGCATCAGAAGCTGGTGGGGGGGAAGGAGGGGGGGCAGAATAAAAAGGAACGAGGAGGTGTGTCAGGTTCAGGGGTGAGGAAAGAGATATGTGGAGGGAGGACGAGCGGATGAGGGAGTGACAGAGAGAAGATTGGAAAGAGATGAAGAGATGAGCGGGAGCGAGCGATGAGCCGGCGCTTTGTTCCACGACTCTTGTGTACATGGCTCCTGTTACGTGTAATGAAACAGACCAACACTTCCTATAACAAGCCAGGTCCTTATTTATCTGATGGACTCTGTGTGTGTGTGTGTGTGTGTGTGTGTGTGTGTGTGTGTGTGTGTGTGTGTGTGTGTGTGTGTGCAAGAGAGAGAGTATTTGTGTTTATTGAATCCCAATTTGTGTGTGTGTGTGTGTGGGGGGGGTCACTTGATTTCCTGAATTCCTGAAAGCGTATGTTTCTGAATTCCGATAACATAAGATGAAAGACAAATCAAAACAATACTTTGGAAAGTTAGAATTTTATATTGAATTCTTCCTGGGTCCCGCTTGTGAAGTGATGTCATTGTCAAATGCAGTAAATAAATAAATAAATCGTGGCTTGTGTGAGCATGTGAAGGTGCTGTTCTCCAAAGATTATATGCAAAAAAGTCAAATAAATAGAACTGGAGGGGGGAAAAAAAACGCTTTATTGTTGAGTTGAAACATTCCTCTGCCTGGTTTTTATTCACATGCGTCATCGTTGCTGCCTCTGCTGGGACACTGACAGATGAGACGAGTCGTTTTGGCAGGATCTTCTGTCCTGAAGTGTCTAACGTTGATGAATGTCGCCGCTGCGTCTCCGTGCAGAGCTGTGGCCGTGGTCCTGGCAGAAGGCTCCGCTCCGGGTGCACTGTGCTGCGCCGAGCGTAAACGCTAACCGCATTAATGCGAGGCTGGATGTGGGCGTGCATGTTGGGAATGAAGTTTACAACTCGGTGGAGCTCAGTCAGTCAAACGCGCTCACGCTCAATGCTCCCCAGCATTTCATTCCACGTCTCTGTTTTCCAGTGGTGAAAACAAACAGTGTCGCCCACTCGTCAGTCAGTTCACTACTTTAGGCATGAACGCGTAATAAAGTTAAGTTTATAGTTTACGTTCTGCTTGTATCAGTGTGTTTGCATGAATCTTTTTGGACAAAGTCGTCCATCACGCGCTGAGCCTTTGATTTGGCCACTAGTCCGCATTCGCTTACGTAACTGTCATGTGACCTGACACAGCCACTGACCCGTCCATGTGTCCATGTGTCCACATGTCCATGTGTCCATGTACCAAACAGGCAGGACACGTTGCATGTTTTAGCGAAACACGAGTCCACTATCTATACATGCTCCTACGCGTAGATTCATGCACATGCTCCCAGGAGTCTTGCTCTCTCCAACACACACACACATGCACACACACTCTCACAGACTTGGCGACCCCTCATACCTCTGCAGCTGAACTCCACCCCTCCCTCTGCCATCTTCATCTTTGCCGTGCTGTGTCAGTGTCTGCCTCGCTGGCTCTGGCTGAGGCCGGACGCCAACCAACCCGCGAACGCTAACCCGCTAATGTGCTTTTCATGTCGGCGTGTGCTGACGCCGTGTTCGGGGGACGTGTCCTGTTTTGTCTGTTGGTGTGTTCAGATATGTGCGTTGCCCCTTTGCGCCTTTTGTCTTTGCACATGGTTATTTCTGTCTTCCCTCTCCGGCCCCAGTGAACTGTGGATGCAGCAGAGATTTGAATGTAAGAATCACTATGTTATTCACAGGCTGCTGTAACGTTCCATAAAGTTCAAACAGAAACAGAAACAGAACTGGGAATGTGTTTCCGAGACCTGGAACATGCACCTGCACATTGCGATTCGGTTTCAGACGTGTCTGCGAGGCTTCTGCGGTCTGGGTTCCACGTGTGGTGTTTTGGCAAATGCACCGATGCATCATGAGTGTCGGGTTCGGACAAAGGGCGACCTGTAGAGGACAGCTGAACCCAAACAGGATTTGGCTGGTCGCAGCAGGCGGTGGCCTTCAGGACGCCGGCACACTGAGCGAAGACAGAGCAGACTGAGACGCAGCCTGCAGACATGATTCACTTACACAGATCAGACTGAAACACTCCAACACCGTCCAGCGGGTTCGTTTGGTCCTTGTCTTTGCTCGCCGTCCCTCCCCCTTGTCTCTGCTCGGTGGTGGTAATGACCGTCATGTTGGAGATGTGTCCGGCTGGGCCTCGTAAACCCCCCCCCCCCCCCTCGCGTGCCCAGGAAACCCCATTAATCTTTCTGAGAGGCGTTTGACCTTTCAAACTCATTAACCACGGCCGACGCTCAGATGAACGCGTGCACAAGACGCAGATGCGGCGGCGCTCGGGCAAACTCGGATCACACACAGACGCACACACACGGGTGAGGAGTGAATCCAGCGTTGTGTGTCCAAGTGCCAATATCTCCTTCACCCACATGCCATCTCAGACGCTCTCCTCTCCTGTCCTCTCCATCGCTGCCTCAGTGTGTGGGTTCGCTCTGTGACCTGGAAAATTGCCCAACCTTTTACTACGCAGCTTCCTGGCTAATGAATAAATACATAAATCCCGCGGTTCTGGCTCAGCCGCTTTTATGACACCCCAACGCTAAAAACGGGAACAGGAAGTTTAACTTTCCCCTTAAATTTAATATTGACGAGAGTGCACACTTTGTTTTTGCCCCTGTGAACATAGACACAGTTACTGGTGGCTTTGTGCGTTTGTGCTCCTTGCTACTGGTTGTGTATGTTCTTATACATAAGAACAGTTTTGTTCTTGCTTGTTTCTCTGTGTGTGTGTGTGTGTGTGTGTGTGCGTGTGCATTCCTTTGTGTGCCTGGTTGTGATTGCAATCAGAATGTCATCAGTGCAGGATGGTTGCGGTGGAGGGCGCCCCTGTTGTCTCCCAGCATCCTCTCTGCTATAAATGTTGCCTTCCTGTTTGCAAGTCAATTAGCCTGCCAGCCAATCGCTGCGCCAGACAGCCAATCAGTTAGTCCGTTAACCAGCTGTCTGGACAGGCAGCCATTTAGTGTCAAGGTAATCTGGCAACCAAATATCTCCTAAGACGGCCATCCAGGAAGCCATTTAGTGAGGCAGTCAATCAAAAAGGATTTAATTGATAATCAGACCTCCTATTGCCATTTTATTTTTTGGTCACTCGGCCAAATGGCCACACAATGAGCCCGATGTCTGATTTTCGATTGTCTGAGTAGAAGCAGCTAAGGGAGTTCTCCTCCTCAAACTTGCCTGGAGCTTCAGTCATTAACACTGGTGCATCAGAGGAGGGCCGACGTTCCCGCGGCAACGTGTAGATTCATTAAAGGCAAGTGAAACGGGCTCGCTTCGTATCAAAGGCGCCAGATCCAGACCTATAATAAGCAGCCATCAAGACACAGCACAAGCCAAAAGAAGAAAAGGGAAATCTGCACCAACTGTTGCAAACACAAATTGCTTACAAGTCTCAGCTGGAAGACGAATCCACATTGTGGCTCTTAAACACCACAACGAACTGGAGCGTTTTTATGATCCGGTTTGAGATTCGGCGATTGGAAAGCCTCTCCTCGGCACACATGCCCAATTGGCCACCATGTCCACGTCTTACAGAAGGAATGACAGCTATTTTCCAAGCTGGGCCATCAGCATATTATACTGCGCACAGCCCCTGGCATAGTAAAAGAAAATTGAATGTTATATCAAACAAATTTGAATGTAATGTCCGTTTATAGCTCACTAAGTCGCGGCGTATAAAGTGTTTTCTCTTTGCCTGGCTGGTGGAGCCGTCTTGGCTTCTTCTCTGTGGCCGTTTAATGGAAACCACTGCTCCGGTTGTACACGTGCCGGATGGTTAACACCATGACATTTCACCATGTGCTATCAGTCAGACGGAGAGCCAAAACAATTAGCTAAAAGAGGATTAAAGTCTCAGTCCAGTCTGTCAGACAGACGTCTGAGCTCTTCTCACTTTCTCTCTCTCTCTCTCCCCCTCGCGCTTCCTGACTCAACCACCAGGCAGAAACTCGTTTAAACATATCATGTATACAGGGGGTCCTCGTGTTACGACGGAGATCCATTCCTGAGAATTTGTCGTAACCGAATTTCGACGTTAGTCGGAACATACATTCATTGTGCCATTGTCCATACATTGTGCCACTAGATGTCGCTATAACACCACCCTACAATAAGAGTTTACTATGGTGAATTGCCTTTTGTCACTGTAGGGGTTGATATCACATAAGTAAACACAAGGCAGAGTAGCCTAGCTGTGCTGTGGAGGTGCTGGAGAGCCGGCAGGCGCGCTGAGAGACAGAGATAGCGCTCACC